>JAKTPV010000100.1:0-44131 GCA_030556335.1 Myxozyma vanderwaltii
TGGATGACTGGCGCGAAGAACTTGACGCACTATTTTAATTTCCGTTGTCTGTGACAATGCAATTATAAAACGAAGAAAAAAAGAGAAAAAACGCTGAAAAAGAAATTGAAAAAAAATTGAAAAATTAAAACAATCACCAAAAAATAGGATGTGATCCTTCTGTCATTTTTTTGCTCGATGGTGTTACGTGCTTCTTGGTTATTATGTTTTTTGGGTTATGATTTTAGTTTTGTTTGGTTATTTTGTACATATTGATAGTTTAATGAATTTATTTGAATCTCTATCTGTAATAACCAGCGCTATATAAATGCTTAATGATGATGGCTGAGTGCGATGCAGCCAGACTAAAATAAATCATTTCATAGAGTTAAGAAATCTTGAGAATAAGAAAAATGGAAATCAAAACCCAATTTTATAAAAACACACTTTCAGCAGATAATCGCATTGATCATCGCATCTCACTGCCATGCGGCTACAGAACATGTTTGTATTAGTCTCGAGTTCATCTCATTTTCTTCAGTGGTATCAAATATTATGAAACATGCTATAGCGTTGCTGAGAAGCGTTTCTATATAATTGCTGCTATTCAATACTCGTCAAATCACTATTCGTAGTATGCGAAATGCTCTTCATTAGTGAACGCAATCCTCTTGCACCGTATTAGGTGCAATCCAGCTTCAAAGCTGAACATCGCAATTAGTTTAGCATCGTCTGCCTTCAAAAGTACTCAGGCTGTGCTTTAGATACTTTTGAAAACAAAAAGAACAAGAAAAAAAAGAATAAAAAATGACTTGAAAATCTAAAGAAAATTATCAAACAGTTACTAAAAAAAACCCGCTATATTCCTGTTCTCTATGTTTGTGATTTCTACTACCTTTCATTAGCTTTGAATGAGATTTATTTTTCATTCCTTTGGGTTTCTTTTAATTTGATATATTGTTAATGGCTTAGTTATTCCATGTAAGCTTGCGTAAGGGGTTAGATACCTAGGAGAGTGAAAGATCCTGACCTCTTTCATTTCATGACGCACTTCAGTTTGGGGTTGATAGCTGCCAAGTTGCAGTTCATACCATATCACCTGAAAGAACAGCATTCAGCGTTGCAAAGATAAGTTGTATTAGAAAGTATTACTTTTAAAAACATTGCGTCAATTGAATAATTCACAAGTTCGCTGGTCTTTTAAACCCGGGATAGCTGCTCTGCATAGAAAATTTTAGTTCTCTCACAACGTAGGAAGTAGATCAAGGGCAGCGACCACTTACTTTTTCTGTTTAATATTACAAATCCGGCAGGACTGAGTATCGAAAAGTAACAACGACAGGCAATGCGAACCCAAACTAAAGCGAAAACCAGATGCCTTGCCAAATCGTTCAAAGCTGGTAAGGGTGGGCCATATAACCACAGCGGGTGTCACCCTCAAGTAGAAACAAGAAGATCGAGCTGGAATGCAAAAGCATAGAGCTGATACTAAGCTTTTTAATTTCAATTATAAATAGCTCTTAATTTTAATTTCAATTATATAATAATAATATTACTAAATTAAATATTTCTGAAAGTCCAAATAAAGAGAAGTACGCACAAGCGCATTTCAAACAGATATACTTGCAAGATTTTAATGAAAGAAAATCGGCTATGTCCTCTCTGCGATAGCAAAAAAACCTGTTTACAGGCTAGCCTAGAACGAGTTTTATAGCGCATCCATATATGCAACAGATATGCCGATGGTGCGAACGAAGAGAACAGACAGCGGAAATAGTAGAGTGCGCACCCGATATAATTTGTAAAACAAAATCATGTGTTTTATATGCGTTCATGCTCAATCAGACTATTATATGTGCCAGTCTGAATGCATCGAGGCGAAAATGTAAAAGGAATAGACGAAGCGTCACGGGCGATGCATATTTTAATCGAGTTTGAGTAACGAAATCGAATCTTCGGCGCATGAATAACAAACATGAACAGATATGTCTAGGGAGAAGATCATGGCGAGGGAGATACGCTTGGAAACGGCTTAAGTGAGGTTATGCTGTTAATGGGCCGGCGTTTGTTGTGATGGTGCTTGAATGAGATTAGCGCGGAATGCCGAAGGAGAATTGACACAAGTCAACTAACAGCACATGTCACATCTATATAAAAAGAAAGCGAGAGTGAGATTAGTACCTGTACATTGGTGGACAGGAAACGAACTACCTTGAGGAAATATTTAAAGAACGACCCTGTCATCCATCATCTCATCGAAGCGCTCCAATGCCCATCATAAATTGCAACAAAAAGACCAATGCTATCAACAAGTTCTCCCGTACGTAAAAGTCTCAATAACTTTTAGTGCACACTACGCATCTTATGAGCACAAATTAACGTGACACTAATAAAGGAACGAAATTAGGTTTTGTGTACTTCACAGCTCACGGATGGACCCGATTTTTTTACATATGGTCTTGCAAATATGTCGAAGACCGTTACTTGCAATTTCATTTTCGTCGTATAAAGATTCAATACTTCAAACCCTGCAAACCTCCTGTGGAAGTATGCCTTGCTATTAACTTGCGCAATCTCCTAACCTCTGCACCAACGTATTTTGTGAATGATTGGCCAGGGAAGAATAGATTATTACAAGATTTCTGTATTCCTGATATGCTGCTCTCTTTCGTATGCGTAATCTTTGCTCCATGTCTTAAAAAAAGCAAGTTGGATTGCGCGTCGCAAAACCTACTAAGGATTCGACGATAAATATATAATATAGGGCCTCCTTAAACCACCTTGCGTTAGTGCCAGTTTTAACTCAGCGCCTTGCATCTTTGAGTATACTAACATGGCCCAAACACAATGTACGTACCAAAAACAATTTTTCACTTTTCTGCCCCTCTATATGGCCCAACCAGGCCATTTTACCATTAATTGTTTTAGATCTTTAGGTCCTTCTGCTGCAACGCGTTACTGTGAAGGTAATATTGAAAGAGAGTCTTCTCATTGAGGATCAATTGCAGGTAATCTTTAGAATTTATGTTCACTAGTAGAGTGGAGAGTTTCTCGGAAGACTATCTTAGAGGAGGGCAAGGCGACTTTAAATGGGTGGTTGGTGCTTGATCCTGAAGCTCTCAGTATGCTGGCGATAAAACAGCCACTGTGCAGCAGCACTTACAGCCCAAGCGTACTGTAGAATACGCCTGTTTGTTGCTGTCAGCCATATATTCATGGGTATGCACTCTCCATAAGATATTACAGGAACAATCAAGGCTTTCTGAAAGCAGTCAGGCCTTTTTGGGCCCTTGAAATGGCGCCATCTAGAATTTATACCGGCAGCCCCTCGATACTATATTGCTTAGCAATGGCAACAGACTGATACTAGCATTTAGCGCGAAGATATAGATCCCCACCGGTACATTACACGTCCAGAACCAGGCGCGTTTATTCATTCTTGCCATATCACGCTCTCTTCCCGTTTTGCCTTCGGTACTTTCAATAGAAAGAGGGGCCAGTAACAGAGATAGAACTAGATTATTGAATCTAGGTTGTGCTTTGGTGGAGGAGGTAGCAAAGTACTATGCAAATATTGACGAAAAGGTACTGTACTGTGGCGCAACTTGTTGATAGTTGGCCAAAATAACAGGATAGGCGCGGACGAGTAATATGGCTTGACACGAGGTGGTTTAGATAGGTCTATAATTCATTATATACACATAATCATTCACTAGTTACCAAAAACAAATGTAACAAAAAAATTTCAGTTCACAGTAATCTTACACACATAACCCATAATCTAGTAAAAATCGGAAAAAAAAAATGTAAAAGTAATAAAATATAGCTCGATCAACTCCTCCAGACCCAATCTAGAATAAAACAGACAAATTAAAACAAACTAAAATAAACTAAAACAGATTTTCAATCAATTTAAATACTTCGTCGTCATATGAAGCGTTTGTACGTATATTTTGCGACAACATCTGCGCAACTTGCGAAGCTTCCATTCCTAAAGGCGCAAAAGAAGGATCTGTAAACGCTTTTTGAACATTATGCAAAACAGACTGCGATATTTCTGGTTGCCGAGAAGAGTTGTAGTTTGGTGACGGCATTGCAACCTGAATAGACTCATTGGAAGAAATATATGGAGGTTGGGTCGTTGGGGGCTGGTAATTTGGTACGTCACCTGCTACCATGAAAAAAAGTTGCGATACTTCTGAAGATAAATTGTGCCCGTCGATTGAGGAATTGGATGAAGCGTCAAAAGGGCTTTGCTCATCTTGAATACTTCCCATGTGCCCATCACCATTGTTCAAATTTATGTTATAATTCATATCAAACGATGCTTGAGGAGTAGTCGGTGCCGAAGTGTTTTGCTGCATCATATGTGCTGGATTTCTTAGAAATGGAGAGGTGGATCCGTTAATCTGCCGGGGTGAGGGCTGTGGTTCTTGAACATTGTCCATCGGGTTACGTTGACTATCGGCGTACGAAACAGGAGTTTTCAAAGCCGCAGAAACAGCACGTAATTTCTTGACAGTCGCCCAAAGCCTCTTTCCAACACTAGATACTTTTGAAAACAATTTGATCAAATCCAAAGCCATATCAAATTCACGCTTGCAATATGCTGCAAAGACGTTTGGGGCATGAATAATTGCAGTGAACAAAACACCAAGAGCCGTTAACAAGAAATAATTATAATGGATTTGAGATTTTGCGTAAATTCCCTCATCAAAATGTAATCTAGACAATACCCTAATCGAGTCCAAGGCAAGCTCAACTGCACGAAATGCATATGGCATGTGCTCGGCAATTGTACGATTTGAAAATAAAACTGGCCGGTATAAATGTAAATACATCAAGTTGCAGCGCAAATATAATATAGTCGGAAGTTTAACTGAAAGTTTTGGAGGTGGGGCGTAAGCAGCATCAGTACAATTCTGTAAGCGAAGTTCTCGGGGTAAATTGCTATACCATCTTGCAATTAGAAATTGAATATATTCAATTTCTTCAGCATCAATATCGTAACGCTTCGGAGGATTGAACTTTGAAGCTGCATGCCATACTCGTCCTCCGAGGTGGCTATAAGCGACCATTGCATTCAAATAAAGTGATCTGATTAGTTTATCTTCAGAAATGTTTGGTTCAGATTCGAATAATTTCGGTATTTCTTGATCAATATCAGATTTTTGCAAGACGTGGGGGCGTCCAGTACTAAAAGCCAATCGTCTATCCACGACATAAATACACCAAAATAGCGAGCGGCAACGCTCTCTTTGTACAGGATCGGGAAACATCTGCTCCATTTTACTTGATTGATGAAGGCCAAGTTCAACTGCAAGAATCGCGGCAAAGCATATAGTTCTATAAGCAAGGGATTCTAAATCCGTGTGGAATTGATAATTGTGAATAAGCCAGAGTGATATTAGAGTGTAAACATCAGCAGTTCCAGCTACAATTCGCCGTTCGGTAATTGATAATATTTCTTGATACAGCATTCTGCCTTCTTTAACATAAGTTTCAGTGACGCCTGTTGCAATTGCAGTCACAAGTTTGATGACCGAGACATCTTTAACATCTGGATATTCGCTGTTATGTTTAAGATAGTATTTGCGGAATTCTTCGTACTTTGAATCTAGCTCCTGAACTTCAAAAATCGGATACATGCTATTGATTTCAGATTCATAAACTTTAATAAGTCCCTTGACTATATCGTAGTTTGAATATAAGAAATTGCAATTTCTTTTTTTTCGTAGATTGATTTTTTGTGCGTCTTCTGATTTAGGCGATCCTGGGTCTAAACCTTCGTCGTCGTCGTCATCTTCTTCCTCTTCATCTTCTTCTTCGGATTTTCCTTCTAAAGAGACGCGACGCTTTCCTAGGATGATTGCCGCTTGTTGAAAAGGGGTAGAAGATGACATTGGCCCGGTAAATGCCTTTCTATTTTCTTGTTCCCAGGATCGGGCAGGCTTCGGAAGGGTACGCCGGGCTTCAAAAGTAGATGGTTGGCCAGAGTCTGAGGAACGAGTTGAAAGAGAGCCGTAACTAACAGACGAACGAGGGTCTGATACAGGTAAAGGTAGTTTCTTTTCGTAAAACGAATTTGGGCAATTGTGAGGTGCGGAGGGCGGTATTGGAAGTTGCTGGTGAGGAGGTATTTGTATGGGAGTTGGAGGAGGAGGGAGGTTTGCGGATGTTGGATGAGTGAGCGATTGAATAGGGATTGTAGGCATCAATGACGCTGGCAACTGAGCCGGGATCTGCGACTCTGAAATAATTCTGGAAACGCTTGGAAGCTGCTGCGGCGGTTGCGGTCGCACTTCCTCCTGAACAATTTCTCGTCTTTGCTGGGCATCATGGAAGCTTTGTCTTCTGCTGCCTCTGCTTTGGAGTCAGTTAAGGATCTGCTGTATTGCGATAACAGGTAAAACAGCGTACATGCACTTTGGCTGCACGGCGAACTCCGGCGCACTCGCACTCTCATCGGGCAATCTGTAAGAGCACAACAAATCCATCTTTGTGCATCTTTCGCATTTTACTTTTCCGTTGCACTGAGAACTGTTAGAAAACTGCGTAGATAAACTGCTGCCGGTGAACCTACCTTGACTTTGCGTCGCTTGCACTCATAACTAAGACCATTATTCAGCATCTCGACACCGCAACAAATGACAGCTATACTCACCAGGCAGCAGCAACATATTTTGCTCTCTTCTTGACGCGTTTTGGCTCTGTTTCGTCTAGGGAATAGTGCGTATCTACGCCCATTGCGGCTTTGCGCTAGGTGTAAAGCAAACGAGAATAAGTCGGGAATGATACCAGCAGAAGTAACCGGCCGGGCTCATAACGCGTCAGGAACAACTGGGCATCAAAGCACAACTCGACGGCCCCGTTATGCAAAAAGAGCAGAGGCGTCAAGGTCAGTTTAGATATTTCGAACAAAAACCTTTATCGGCAAAAAAAAAAAATGGATCAACACATTGATTATATCTTAAGAATGGGTTTATAATTGTCACCTTAAGCTTTTTAGTAGCGCCGCCCAGGGCAGTACTGGCCCGCTCACTGTGGCTTGAATCTGCTGACTTTGGCCACCTACCACACCCAATGCGGCAATTACTGCTTTTAGATCTATTGGTTTGTGCCCACCCAAAACTGAACTATATGGAGTACATATTATTATTTTTCGTTACGTAGCATATACTTCATATACAAAAGGAAAAAAATAAAGATTGAAAAAATTGCATATTAAATCATGAAAGCCCAGCACATATTACTTTTTTAGGAAAAATAAAATAAAAAAAAAATAAAAAAATACAAAATCACAAGTGCGCACACGAAAAAGCGCAATTACTGTTTCAAGTCATGGTGTACTTCTCCATAAAGTGAGGAGCATTGATGATAATACCACACAAAACACCAGAAATGACACCAGCACAGGGAAGGGTGAAAATCCATCCTAGATAACACCAGGCAACCATACGGAAGTTGATGGCCTTCAAATCATTGTTGCAAAGACCAACAAAGACGGTAGCTCCGACAATGCACTGGGTAGTGGAAATGGGTAGCGAAAGCTTGGTAGCAAAGACCGTCGTAAGAGCGGCACCAAGCTCCATGGAGAAACCGCGGGAAGGAGAGTGGAGAGTAAGGCGGTTACCAAGATTGCGCATAATGTTGTATCCATAAGTCCAGAGGCCAATGACAATAGCGGCACCACCATAGGCAAGAATCCACAGCGGAATATTGCTCTTGGTTCCGACAATGTTCTTAGTCCAGACAATGTAGATAGTAGCAAGAGGACCAATTGCGTTGGAAACGTCGTTGGATCCGTGAGCGAAGGAAGCAGTACCGGCAGTCATACCCTGAAGGAAAGTGTAGAGATGCTCGACCTTGTTGTCGTAATGAGGAGCGGCAGCATTGCGGGCGGCAGAGTCACCAGCAAGGAAACCGCCACGGGTCTGCTGGTGAGTGATGATATCCTGTCGAAGACCACGGGTAAAAATCCAAACGAGGCGCATACAAAATCCGTGAGGAGTGTACCACTTTTTAGCGCGACCTTGCTTCTCATAGGCAGAGAGACGGGAAAAGAACTTGTCGACGGGGTCCTCGTAGGGAGCAATCTCGGTAGCAGGAAGAGCAGTCTTGTCAACAGAGTTGGAGGCGTCGGACTCGTAGGGGTTGATATCAAGTCCAGTGCTCTTATTGAGAGAGTCTTCTTTCTCGAGGGTAGAACCAACGACACCAGAATTTTGCTCTTCAGGAAGCGCGTGGCCAAAGTAGTAGTCCTTGACAACAGAGACACCGGCAGGGGGAGGAGGGACGGGTCCACGATTCCAAAGAGTAGGACCAATAAAGATGTGATACCAGCGTATAGTCCAGTCCTCATCAATGATACGGCGACGGAGGTAGGGCAAGAAGAAGATGAGATAAAGAGCGACGACACCACCAGCAGTTCCAAGACAGGCACCGGCGATGGAACCAGGAGAGAGGTTGGAGATGTGGAGGTTAGGGGCACCCTTCCAAACAATGACTAGACAGAGAATGGAGGCAGTGAAGGCGTAGTAGACTGGGAGCAGGTAGAAGGCGTTGCGGAGGGCGTTCTCGCCGCGCTCGAGAACACAGTATTTAGTGATAAGGAAGAGGATGGAGGCGAAGCAGCCGGCAATAGCGGGGGCAATGAACCAGGAAGCAACAATTTGGGAAAAACCCTTCCATCCCCAGACAACACCATCTTTGCCGAAGCAGGCCACGCCGACACCAATAATGGCTCCGACGATTGAGTGGGTGGTGGAGCAAGGTGCGCCGATGCGGGTAGCGATAGTGAGCCAGACGGAGGAGCCAATAACGGCACAGACCATAGCAATAAGAAGGGTAGCAGGGGATTCCTCGAATAGGCTGACATCCACTAGGAAGGGTGTTAGTGGGCGCTGCAGAACAGAACACGAGTCAGCGGCATACAGATCTTGTTTCGAATGGTATCAGCGACGCGGGAGCCGAGTAGCAGAGCACCGAGGAACTCGCAGCAGGCGGCTAGCACCATTGCCTGTGCGTAGGTGAGAGAGCGCGAGGAGACGGAGGTCGCAAAGGAGTTTGCGACATCATTGGCACCGATGTTCCAGGCGTCGAGAAAGGCAAAGATCATGCCGATGGCGAAGAGGTAGTCAAACTGGTGAAGAGCCATTGTTACAGGATGAGTTCAACAAGACCAGAAGCAGATACAGAAAACAGAAACAGAAACAGAAACAGCAGCATAGAGGCGCCTTTTAAGCACACGAGCAGCCAGACGACCACGCGCTCTCGCGGCACGCTATCGTTTGTCCTCGCGTCTGTTGTATCAAAAAACGGCTGTCGAGGGCCATCCCCAGCAGCTGCACACCTGCACGTGTGTCCGCGAACGACAGCCATTGGCGCCCTTGCTCCTCCCCCCCGCCAAGCGTCTGTCCGATAGAGGGACAGAAAGCCCTGGGATGGCTCGGCGTCGGCGTAGTGTTTAGATCACAGATCTGTGATCATATCGTGACCCACTTGTGATTTATTGTGCTTGTTCGCTTCTAATAAGTCCCGCAAAGCAACAATCTCTTTCTTTGCGAAGTCGCCATCGCTTGCTTTGACCTCGGTCGAGAGTGTCTGTAGTTGACTGTAAAATTCACAGTTGCAGAGCCTTTTAATGACTGCACAAGCACGAGTGTAGCCAGCCGCCGCTCATTGGACCGTTTGCCACTTGGCTGAGGACTCGGCACCGCTTGGCCAGCCTTGGTGCGTCGGGCTCAGGTAAGATTGAACTTCGTTACTAATACCTTAATACTCAGAAACTGTTGGAAATTGCTATTGTTGATCGTGTTCGGCGCACAAGCAGAAAAGAGTGACTACGCGGGTGCCCCACCCACAAAACTAGCAGACACGAATCAGAATTGTGGTCGGATCGATCGCAAAAAGAAGCGCTATTGCCTGATAGGGTACCTTCGAAATAACTGTTTTTTCGCGTTCTTTTAACCTCTTTCGATTCTGTCTACTGCCTAGTTATTCCTGTTCCCAACACTATTCATAACCTGTATTTTTAATAGCCATCTGTCGGTCATTTTCACCCCGATCGGCGTTTCTCCTATTTTGCTCGTTTAGAAATTCTCTGTAACGTGCCTACGGTCCTATTCTGATTATCAAATCAAATTTAGTTCTCTCTGGTTCTGGCCCCGCTCCTTAGAGTCTGCTTTGCCACTGCTTTACAAGCTTGCATGTCAACACGTACCGTCCATTACATGCTGCCCAACTCGGGTTCACTACTTCGGTGATGGTGGCAAGCACATGAGCAAGCGCAAACAGTAAGTGTGCAAGAACCCAATGGGCTGAACTTGCCCGCCGTGCTCTTCACTGCACTGACGTAGACTTTAGACCCTGGCAAGCTTCAAGCTGTTTGGGTGTGTTCTATTTCTCACACAGCCACGCCTAAAGTGGTACTATCTTTCAAAACACCTTACAAAATTAATTTAACGGGCTCCCCAAATTCTACATTGTTTGCCAATCCTGTCGTTGACCTATTAAGTAATTGCGGTGGCATATTATTGCAAAAAACTCTGCACGCGGGGTTTAGACGCCTCGACTGTGCTAGAAATCTATACTCTCATTAATCACGACCTATTGGTTTTATTACAGATTTTAAATAATATATATGTATATGCTTTTTTTTTTCCTTATTTTTTTCGTATCTTACCCACAGTGTAGCGAGCTCTTGTTAATAGCCCCTGATTTATCTAACTTTCATCTTGACCTAGACACACCGTTTCTTCACGATATCGGACATCTTCTTTCCCGCCTTGTATCAAATCAGATTGGGAATTGATTTCACTCCCGATTTTTCATTAACCTGTTTTTGTTTCTGAAAGCACTTGGTGTACAAGCTATACTCGGAAGGTCTACAGGGTCTACAGTCGCGCAAGGGCTGAGACGTTCTCTCTCGGATATGACATCATAATGCATTTTCCCTTTCTTTCGTAATAATGTAATGGTATGGTATACTATCGTCCGGCCACAACCCACATTCATGTACTTTTAGCGCTTAATTGAGTGTTATTATACAGCTGAGACTGCTGTTCTCTCGGACAGCTGCTATTGGCTGCACGATGATAGTACTGCTGAATTTGCAGCCCAAGCCGTCCAGCATACTTGTAGGAGATATTTGCTATTGCTGTGTAGGATGGGGTGTTTTTAAGTGGTCCATGTTGCACCGGCTATACTAAAAATGGCTGCATGCTGGTATTATATCAAGCTTGAAAATGGGATATACCTACTGGTACATGCTGCAGTTACAGTTAAGTTGCAGTTTGGGCATTCAACAGATTTCTAGTAATATGAGGACTGTATCAAAGACGGCAATTGCGGAGATAATATGAAGAAAAATTTTTATTCAAGGTTACGGTATCAATATTACAGCCTGGATATTACTTCTTTATTTAGATTATTATTGCATCCATTTATTGCTGCGTTAAGTGTAGATGCGAGTGAATGAATTTTCCAGCCACTGATCTGTCAGCTGGTCATAACGAAAGGGTCGATGCCTGCTGAAAACTCGTTGATAGCATCGCACGGCTTTGATTGCTGTTTCGTACAACTCTAGTCAGGGCTACACGTGCACTCTTTCATAACTGTCACCGTAAGCTCGTGACTTTTACAGTGGCGTCAAAGCCGGCGTGACCGATACTATTGTCTGCATGGTTGAGGGTATTGCTGCTTAGAGTGACCGCATTGTGACGCCGATAGGTTGATGCTCTGGTGAGTTCGCCAAACATTTGGAGGATACGACGGTTGATAATTACAAAGAAACACCAAATTGTGTTATTATGAATTTATCGCAATTCCTTTAGAAATGATTTTACATAATCCGAGATAAAGAGGTTGTCTAATGTAATCCCGGACATAATAAGGAACATAAGAACTGGCTCTGCACCTTTGCAGTCGCTTGGAGTTCGAGTCATACCGCAAGCTGCGTCGGAAGAAACGCGTAAACTTCTCTGAGCTTGCTTGCACAATTTATCTAGATAGCTACAAGACGTTGATACTGTTGCACTGGACGAGATACATTTTCATAGACGAAGACGGTCGCCGGATTGTCAAAAGCCCAAAAAGTCACGCGGTCGCAGTCGAATACCGTTCATAGCCATTTATTGTACGGGTATACCTAAATCTACCAGAAATATCACTAAGTCTTCATTACGCCCTTCACTATTGGGAAAACTAAGCACAAATAGCGCCACAGTACAGTATATTTTCATTAGCTTGCACATTGACACTTTCCTGCCCCGCTTTATGCAGTTGCAAGGTCTAAAGAAGGTTGACCTTTTACAGGAAGCTCTGACTGGTTCCTGCAACATCTTTTGGAGAGCATATTTTCACAGCTATTCATTTCAGCAGGAGGGCTATTTGTCTGAAGATTTGACAATCTATGATAGTAAATTTGACTAAATGGACTGACTATCTAGAAGGGCACCAAAATTATTGGATGGTGGTACGTACGTTGTGGCTGGCTGAATTAGCCTTCTTAAAAGGGAAAGGCGCATCGGGGATTTAGCGATAAAATTGGTATATTTAGGTGTACGCAGTTTTATAGACAAACTACCTACTATGAATACTATTTTGGCACGATTTGCACTGCGTGTGATTTGACGTCAGCTCATTGTCGTGCAGTAAAAGCAAGTAAAAGCAACTGCTGGTCCAGCACAAAGAGCCGCGTCTGAGCCAATTTATTACAGATGGCGAGAACGAGGCTGACAGCATTTATGCAATTCTACAATTCTTCTGAGTATTTGCCGTTCTTCCTTATTGTCCGCACAAATACACTCCTCTACTCGACTCTCGCAGCCTGCAACAGCATCCGAATTTGCCGTCTTTCTGTTGGAATGCATGCCCTTTCGTCAAATATGCATACTCGGCTGACGCGCAAGCCGGTACCGAGCCCTAACCTTTAAAGGCGCAGTAGACTCTGACATAGATTGAGGGTATGGTACCAGACGTATCAGGATGATGGCTGAGCTGATAGCCAGCGAGGCCCGGCCCTGACGAACCCTCGGCCTCGCCACGCGTTTTGAGACTTGGTTTCCTTAAGCTATCTATCTACACCTTCTCCACCACTATCTTTCTTTTCTCTCTTGCTCACTTTTCGTTCTTTTTTGCCTGTACTCCATTCTTTCTCTTTCTATCTATCTATCTATCTTTATATTCCTGTTTAGCGCCTCCCCGCTTCTCTCGCAATGTTATCTATGCACTCTCTCCGCAAACCCTTTGCGATCCCCCTCATGGTCCTTGGACTCATCGTCGTCATCGGGGTCGTCATCACCTTCGACTACATCGTTCTTCTCTTCGACCCGGCAACAGACAACGCCATTGAGTTTGAGGTGCCTTCCTTCGACAAGGAAACCGGCAAATACTCTACCGCAAATCCCCAGCTCATTCCAAAAATCATACACCAGACCTGGAAAAACGAGACAGTCCCTGAACTGTGGCGGACTGCTCAAGCCTCCTGCATCGACCTCCATCCCGACTTCGAATACAAAGTACATTTCTCCCCTTTCTCTGTGTTCCTCTTTTCGCGTCGCCGTGTTTACATTGCTTGCTACCACGCGTGCATTAAAAATTCCAGCCGCTCACATATCTTCAATTTAGCTTTGGACCGATGCCTCTTCGCGCGAATTTATTGAAGAACAGTACCCGTGGTTTTTGGAGACCTTTGATAGCTACCCTTTCCCAATTATGCGTGCTGATGTTATTCGATACTTTGTTTTAAACCATTTTGGTGGTATCTATATCGATCTCGATGAAGTAAGATGATTTGTCTCATTGCTTTTTTTTTAATCTTGTACTAACTTGATTTCTTTATAGGGATGTGTTGCGAGACTTGACCCTCTACTTACATACCCGGCCTGGGTCCGAAAAGCTGACCCCACCGGAATTTCCAATTCCGTAATGGGCTCTGCTCCTCATCACCCATTTTTCATGCGGGTCATGCTCGACCTTAAAAATTACGATTTTCAATGGGGAGTTCCATACATTACTGTCATGTATGCCACTGGACCGCTCTTTCTTTCTGTGATTTGGAAGCAATTCAAGCGATGGGCAGTTTCTGACGCTGAGCAACTTTGGATTTTAATGCCTGCTGAGCCAGGTGCTGCCTACTTCAATGACTTGCATGGTTCAAGCTGGCATGAAGACGACGCAAAGTGGATAAAATACCTTGGTTTACATTGGCTGTTTTTTACAATTCTCGGATTCGTAATAACTGCAGTATTTGGTTTCACTTCGTATCTCGTTATGCGTAAGATCTATTATCCCAGAGCGACTATGAAATACAAATTTCTTGGTCAAGAGTAGACGTTTTTGCGACTTTTTTTTTTCTATTTTTCTTCTGCATTGAAAAGTGTTCCTTCATGTATACATTTGCATTTTTTTATGGTTGGTCTTTTGCGTTAATGAATGGACTGCAAAACGACGGATTTGGTTTTGGCTGATTTTGTTTCATTTATTCATGGTGTTTTTTAACCTCTCACAATTTGCTCTCCTCCATTACCCATTTTGTGTTTATTTTTTTATATATTTTGTTTCTTCTTTTTATCCATTCAAGGGCAAAATTTTTGTTATTTCTTTGTTTGTTGTAAGTTTTCATTGGTTGCCTGTACATATAAAATTTCTTTGCAAGCGATTATCCGGTTTTTTTATGTCTTTGTTTTTATATGAGGTATTGTGAGACGCATGTGGGCTTGAAGTGCGAGCATTGCGAACAAATTCTTATCTATATATCTCTTTCTTTTTGCTTTTTTACACAGTGTGTGTCATTATTTTTATTTGCGCTTTGGATGGCCCATCCCCATTACTACTCTATATTTGATCGTTCTATCAATTTTTTTTCCTTTTGTTATCCTTTTGGGCGTTTCTTATTCATCTTTTGTTATCATTTAGTTCTTTTTTTGTGTCGTCGATTCACCTACGATATTGATCGATATTTGGTTTTTTTGCCTCTCATGAATTTGCTTTGTATCACTATTATCATGTCGAAAGTGAATTCATTTAAAATTATTTCACAAATGACGTAATCGCCAGGATTTTTATAGTTTAGGATTGTTATAGGGTTTATGTTGGGCTAAGCGCTGGGTTTATATTTGTGGTATTATAGGGTTTTAAACATAGGGTTTGACTTAGTAGAAAACGCGATAAACCGTATTGCTGCTGAGTGGCCTGTAATGCAGATGAAGGTGTTAGGCGATGAGTGGTAGATAGGTGGCCGACATTGTTTTAATACTGCTTTATAATAGTACTTTTGATATCAGAGAATTTTCATCCTACTGAGCTAAGTAGTCTGCAAGTAAGTCTGTAATAGTGCAGAGAACGACAATACTCAGTTGCTCTATGTTGATAATTAATTGATATTTAAATAGACGGTATATATATTTTGGTAGTTTTGTTTTGAATAATACAGAACTTGGGTCACAAGTGCATCATAAACTTTTAACATATCGAATAATAATCACAATGGCCCATAATAATACAAGTCCAGTTTGCTGAAAACTTTTTGAACTAATTGAAAGAAAGGACTCCTGCAAGCGACTTTAAATTTCAGCAAAACTACTAGTTGTTATAAAGGTAGCGCTCAATTTGCATTAGCCTGTTTTTATCTTTGAAACGAGATAAACTGCCTTTTCATACTAATCACTCTAATTAGCAAGGTAGATGTAATTTTTTAAATAATAATTTCTAGTATTAAATTGTTACATAAGGTGTCTGTGTGAATTATTTATATAGTGCTGCAACTCCCTGCCCAATGATGGTCGATCGGGAGGTGCATTCTGTCATTGATCTGGAAGTTGAAAGAATCGAAAAGACAAAACAGATAAAAGTCATACTATGAACTAATTGGTGACATATCTGATGCTGTTATTACAAGATGCTGCGACTTTAGATGAAAGAAACAAAAGTATGAAATCATCGTTTATCAGGCGGTCTATACTGCTTGTTTCTCATCAATCTAGTAGTCAACCAATCTGCTGCTTCGGTAACACCAGTTCCTTTTAAAGCTGAGATTGGTAATACTCTACTATCTCTAGCACCCAGATTTTCTGCGATTTTATTGAAGATTTCTTTAATATCTTCGACTTCAAGGCTATCATCTCTATCTTGTTTATTAGCGAGCATTAAGACTGGGATTCCTTCAGTATCTTGATGGGTTACGACTGTTTGTAAAGTATCACGACATTCTTCGATACGAGCTCGATCAGTTGAGTCAACAACAAATACAATTGCATGGCATTCAGCGTAATACTCTTTCCATAGTTGTCGTAACATATCTTGACCTCCGACGTCCCATAATTTAAGATGCATTTGATTTATTGTTATATGTCCCACTATGTATTGTCAGCTTGTTTTATCAATGGATCAAGGATGATATGTGAGATTATACCATTTTGACCAACTGTGGGAACAATTCTATCAGCCGAAATCGACCGGCCACCGTTATATATGCTTTTTAATTTTTCAACTAATGTCTTTTATACAGTTAATTCAAATCAATCGATACAGAGATACTGAGTAAAAGATCAAGCGTACAGTTTTTCCAGCATTATCTAATCCAAGGATTAACACTGAATATTCTAATATATTGTTAACTTTAAGCGTGATATAATGTGGCCATTGATATTGATTTACCATCTCTTTTCGTTAATTCGTGAATTATCCCTCGGACTAAATGGTACATTATTTGTACCTAATCAAATCAATATCCAATAATATTGTTATATAATAGTTAAAGGGGTGAATCACGTTGGCGCAGCAATAAATGCAGCCAAAGCCTGTAATTAAAGCGCCGCACATCTCTCGACGAGAGATTTTTATTTATTTAACTTTTTTTTTATTTTTATTTTGAAAATTTCAATATTTTTTTCAATAGCAGAAATAATGAATTTATATCTTGATTCAGCGCAGTTTATAACTACAAAAACATCATACTTAAATGAGTCTGAAAATGATTTTGCAGAATTACATTCAAAAATTGAAGAAAAACTGGCAAGTTTAAAATCTGAACCAAAGAGAATTTACGCATTGTTAAAATCTACAATTCGATATAAAGAATTATTAGATATAGTTATTAAACAAAGTGGAATTTTAAAAGAGGAACATAGATTGAAATATAATGTTGCAATATTACTTATTCACGATTATCTAATTTCAAAAACGGGAATCACTGCAGGAAAAGGACCTTTAAAAGATGCAATTTTAAAACATAAAACTAGATTAAGAGGTGAATTTACTAAAATACTAGTAAAAAAAGGGATTAATGATTTATCAACGTTTAATGCTAGTAATAATGGTATGTTGCTATATGTATATCAACCACATTTTTTATAAGGAAATTCAGCTAAAAATGTATTTCTACATAGATCGACAAATTCGTTGGATTAGAATTAATACAATTCTTGCATCTTCACTTTCAGAATTACCATTTCGACCTACGAATAATTTTCCACCACCAGTTAATATGATTTATAAAGATCCGTATATTGATAATCTCTATGCAATTGCGAATTCTCATACGAAACTTGTCCTGGCAACGAATGCATTTAAAACAGGAGCTTTAATTCTTCAAGATAGAGCATCTTGCTTTCCAGCTCAAATTCTTGATCCTCATGAAGGTGAAGTCGTTATTGACTCTTGTGCTGCACCTGGAAATAAAACAACACATATAAGTGCGTTAATGGGAAACAAAGGAAAGATAATCGCATATGAACGAGATGAAAGACGGTTTAAAATTTTAGAGAAAATGGTTACAAAAGCAAATGCGAATATAGTACAAATTGAGAATTCCGATTTCACAAATAGTAAACCGAAAGAATTCAAAAAAGTTGACAGAGTATTATGCGATCCATCATGTTCAGGAAGTGGGATTTTTCGAAAAGATGGATTTAAAATTCGCGATGAAAATGTAAATGATGAACAAGATGAGACGATTACGGATAAGAATGAAGCTCTTGCCACTAGATTATTTAATCTTGCGTTCTTTCAGAGTAAGATTGTTAAACATGCACTTGTGGATTTCCCAAACGTTAAAAGAGTAGTGTATTCAACATGCTCTATTCACGCTGAAGAAAATGAGGATGTGGTTCGTGGATTATTACTGGATAGTGAAGTTGCTAAATTAGGATGGAGATTAATGAGACGAGAAAATGCGATTCCAAACTGGAATCGTAGAGGCTGGAAAGATAGATTTGAAGGGATTGAAAATGAAGGGTATCCACAATCTGCTGAAGAATTGGCTAATGGATGTGTTAGAGCTGAACCTGTTGAAGACGGTGGTATCGGATTCTTTGTAGCTGGGTTTGAGAAGGTTGGACAACCGCTTGAATTTGCAAAGAAAAGAACGAGAAAGGATGAAAATGAGGAAGAGGATGAGGAGGATATTGAAGAATGGAATGGATTTGAAGAGAAAAAGATGGAGAAAAAGAAAAAGAAAAAGAAAACAATAAAACATTAGTGTATAAATATATATAGTACAACCGACCCAACTCCATTATGACAACCCATACAGAGTATCTTACACTCCAACTTGATCTTGCAAATCAACTTCATCATCCGCTAATCTCATTTGTAGTGGGATTATCCTCTTCAACTGAACTTTTCGCCGACAAATAGGGCATTCGCCACCAGTTGCCGAAGATTTCGGACCAGTTGTTAGTGCTCTCCATATGCAATCCATACAAAACATATGACCACAAGGAGTTAGGGATAAAATATCCGGCTGGTCATAACAAATTACACAGGTAAATTCACATAATGTAGATTGGCTTTCAGTAGGTTTTTCAAAGTGATTGAAAATCGACAGAGGTTGTTGATCTTCCTCTTCCAGGTCGTATGAAGACGGAGGCTCGGAAGTATCGTCATCAAGATCAATAACTACAGGGTGTTTTTGTCTTTTAGAAGGCCGTTCGTCAGTGAGATCAATTGCTTGTTGTTCGTTTATCTGATCTGTTGAAATAGATCTCGATGACCCTCGACTGCTTGTACTGTCCTGACTCGTTCCACCCCGACTTTGTGACTGTCTTCTCTGATGCCCGTGTATTCTCTGAACTTGCGGTCGACAAGGAGAGGTTTTTCTTTCTCCAGACGAAACCGATATTCTTGAATGTCCTTCGTGAGCTGAAACCATCTGCGGTCTATGAACTTGTCGAGCCATGCTCTGAGTTGATGCGTCTGTTTGTATATGTTGCGGACAAAAAGACATTGAACAACTCCAACCAGGAGATAATTGTAGCTAAAACATTATCTATTTGACGAGTATATCGAGTATATTGGAATATAACAGACTAAATGGAATATCAAATTTGTGGCAATGACTTTTTGTATGGGCACGGATTGGGTTATTATTGATCCAAAATAGTGTGACATTTATTACAAATATTAATTATCGTTTTTTTTTTTGAATATTGTTAAAATATTATATTGCATATGTATATATCTGATAATTACGTTTATATATTGTTTTGATATTATTGTAATATAGAATATTTGCTAGAGAGTTTCGAAATAATGCTGTCAAGTGTTGCAAAATGTTTTCAAACTCGACCAAACATGAACATTGCGATTCGGAACCTGAGTACTTCAAGACCGCATTTCAATCAAGTATGACTAGAGACTACGTTATATATATATATATATATATATATATAAAAGAATAATACTAATGTATTTGCATAATAGCTTCCTGAATCGCTGTTTAAAATAACTACACTGCCAAATGGTTTCAAAGTCGCAACAGATGGTCCCCCGGGCCATTTTTCTGCTCTTGGAATTTATGTCGATAGTGGATCGCGATATGAAAATTCGTCGTTGACTGGAGTTAGTCATTTAATGGATCGTTTAGCTTATCAGGTATATTATTCTTATATTTAGACTTAAATGTATATATATATATATATATATTTGTGTAGTGCTAACGGAATAGTCAACGATGGGAATTAGTGCACATGATATGGAAAGTAAACTTGGCTCACTTGGAGGAAATTACATGTGTGTATCATCACGCGAATCTATAATTTACCAAGCAGCAGTATTCAATCGTGATGTAGCTGATATGTTTGAACTATTATCAGCTACAGTTCGTTGGCCACAAATAACTAGAGACGAACTCGATATGCAGAAAGAAGCTGCCATGTATGAGATATCTGAAATCTGGCAAAAACCTGAATTGATCTTGCCAGAGCTATTACATATCACGGCTTTTAAAGATAACACTCTTGGATTACCTCTGTTATGTCCTGAAGAACGACTAGCCACTATGCGTCGCGAAGATGTGTTGAATTATAGAGAAAAGTTCTATAGTCCGGATCGGATTGTGGCGGCATTTGTCGGAGTAGATCATGATCACGCAGTTGAATTAGCTACAAAGCAATTTGGAGATATGTCAAAGTCGCATATTCCGGTTCCTCGTGAGGTGGCTAAATATACCGGAGGAGTCAGCGATATGGGAAACATGCCTGTTCAGCATGTCCCCAATCAACCTGAACTTGCGCATATTTTTGTCGCCTACGAAGGATTATCAATCAATGACCCTGATATTTACGCATTAGCTACGCTGCAAACATTATTGGGTGGAGGAGGATCATTTTCAGCTGGTGGTCCTGGTAAAGGAATGTATTCAAGGTTGTACACGAATGTTTTGAATCGTTATGGATTCATTGAAAATTGCGCTGCATTTAATCATTCGTACACGGATTCGGGTCTGTTTGGAATTACAGTCTCTTGTCTTCCTTCTCATGCCAAACTTGTTGCCCCCATCATTTGCTCGCAGCTTGCTTATTGCATGTCGCGATTTTCTGGAGGGTTGACGCTGAGCGACGTCAATCGCGCAAAGAACCAACTACGAAGCTCTCTACTGATGAATCTAGAGAGTAAAATGGTTGAACTCGAGGATGTCGGTCGACAGGTTCAAGTTACAGGCAAAAGGCTTTCTGTGCAGGAGATGTGCAATAAAATCGACAAGCTTACGGTTGCTGATATTACAAACGTGGCAAAACGAGTGTTAAAGGGCAGGGCCAATAATGAAGGATCTAGCAGCAAGCAGCCTACGATTGTGATGCAAGGGAGTCCGGGAGTGTTTGGCGATGTACTTGCAGAGTGCAAAAAGTACGGATTAAGCACATAGAACAAAAAAAAAAAAAATCAATGAATTGTATATATATAAAGTAAAATAGTACCTTAGAGAAACACTGTTTAAGACCGGCTTTTGATAATGTCGATAAACTCGGGCTTCAAAGAGGCGCCGCCAACGAGGTAGCCGTCAATATCGGGGCAATCGTTAAAAGTGTGGGCGTTCTTGCCATTGACGCTTCCGCCGTAGAGGATTCTGACGTCGTCTGCTTGTTCACCAATAGCCTCTTTAAGATACTTGCGGATGGCAGCGTGGGTTTCCTGAGCGTCTTCGGGAGTAGCAGCAAGACCAGTGCCAATGGCCCAAACAGGCTCGTAGGCAACAACAATCTTGGACCAGTCTTTGACGGCGGCGACGACAGGCTTGAGCTGACGAATGCAGACGTCGAGAGTCTGTCCGTTGCGACGCTCTTCAAGAAGTTCGCCAATGCAAAGAATGACTCCGAGGCCATGCTGAAGAGCATGAGCAGTCTTGTCAGCGACAAGCTCGTCGGATTCCTTGTTGATAGTGCGACGCTCAGAGTGACCGAGGATTACCCACTCGGCTCCGACGTCCTTGATCTGGGGAGCACTGAGAAGCAGGAAGCATTAATGGAATGCCATTTTCACATATATATATATATATATATATATAACAGTTGCATACATACCCAATCTCACCCGTGTAAGCACCGCTATCTTTAGGGAAAGCATTCTGGGCAGCAATTTGCACCTTTGAATTGGTGATATGCTCTACAGCCCAGAAGATGTAAAGTGAAGGAGGAGCAATGACAACTTCTGCGCTGATTGTTAGTATACAACGCAACTACTGCAAACAGCGTATTTACCAGTAAAATCAGGAACTTCTGCAGCATTCAAACCGTCAACAATCTGCTTCATTGAGGCCATTGAGCCATTCATTTTGAGGTTGCCTCCGACGAAGAATTGACGGGCCTAAAGAGAGATTCTTGTTAGTAATCACTGCAAACCATTTCAGCATCGGCATAAACAAACCCACCATTTTTGATTATAATGAATATAAAGATGAAGATGATAATGGTAATAACAATAAACAATCAACAAGTTTGCTGTGAAGAGTGGAGAAGAGGAGAAGAAAAAGCACACCTTTCCTCCGCCTGGCCGCTCCCGTCGCACGGTGTCACGTAATGTTGCACGTGATGCATTAATCTCTGTCATGGATTAGTCACGATATTAGTGAGTAAGCGGGGGTGGGGTATTTATATAAATCAGGCAATGCCTAAATACATAAATATATATACTACTCCCCCCTTCTTGATGCTTTACTTCCCATTCGTTATTATATTCTGACAAAATGAAAGCTCTCAGATTCTACGGCAATCGTGACGTGCGTCTTGATGATAATGTGCCCGAACCGGTAATAAAGCTCGGGACAGACGTGCTTTTGTCGCCCCAATGGTGTGGAATCTGCGGTTCTGATCTCCACGAGTACCTCGGTGGCCCTACTTTCTGCCCAACTCACCCTCATCCGCTCACAAACGACCAGATTCCAGTCGTGCTCGGCCACGAATTCTCTGCGATTGTGCTAGATGTCGGCGACGCGGTGCAGAATGTAAAAATCGGCGACAAAGTATGCGTCGAATCCACGCAGCGATGTGGCAAGTGTGTGTCGTGCAAGTCCGGCAGAACAAACTGCTGTGTTCTTGGTCCCGCTTTCTACGGACTCACCGGCAGTGGCGGCGGGCTGGCGGAGAAAGTAGTCATTCCGTGCGAGAACGTCTTCAAGCTGCCGGACAGTCTGCCCATCGAGTTTGGTGCTCTCGTCGAGCCTTTGGCTGTGGCATGGCACGCAATCGAGCTATCACGACTTGAACCTGGAATGACGGCCTTGGTTCTGGGCTCTGGCCCTATTGGTATCGCGGCCATCCTCTGTCTCCAAGCAATGGGCGCAAAAACAGTCATTGTTTCCGAGCCAGCGCTCGCCAGACGTAAGCAAGCAGAAGCGTTCAATGTCGACTACGCAATCGACCCTTCCGCTGACGACGTTGTCGCAAAAGTCAAGGAAATTGTTAATGGCGAAGGTGTCGACAGAACGTACGACTGCTCCGGCGTTCCTGCCACATTTACCGCCTCCATCCGCGCCCTTGTCGCTGGTGGTGTTGCCATGAACATTGCTCTATGGGAAAAGCCCACTCAATACGATCCCACTGACACTCTTTCCCGTGAGCGCATAATCATGGGATCCATTGGATACACGGGTCGTGATTTTGCAGCTGTCATTGCCGCTATCAGCGATGGACGACTTCAAGATTTCGGAAATATGATTACTGCGAAATTGGCATTTGAAGACACCGTCTCAAAGGGCTTTGAGGGACTTATTAGCAACAAGGATAAGCATATCAAGATTCTGTGTACTCCTCATCCTGAATTGCTAAAGTAAAACTTGCTGATTGTGTATGTAATTCATGTAGCCAATTTGATTTGTTTACTTTTACCCGTAATTGTGATTTCCTCCTATTTTGGTGTCATTCATACCTCCCATTTGTTCCCATACAAAACTCGTGGTAATTTCATAGAAAATTACTGCCCAAGCATAGCAAATTACACTGGCAAATATGAGTTTCCGATCAAAAAGACCTGGATCAAATATATCAGACTCGAAATTAACATCTAAACAAAGAGAAGACTTGGAGAAGAATAACAGACTTTTACGAAATGTCGCTGCGTCTAAATCTGGGGTTCGAGAATTTACTTCATCTAGTTTATCCACAGTTGAGAAAATGATTGCAACTGAAGCTGTTGGACTTGTTGAGTTAGACGGGTTAAGGAAGATGCGAGAGGATTTAAAAGTGAAAAGACAGAGTAGTGAAGATGTCGAAAGTCCTGCGGATAAAGAGGATCAAAAACCAAAGAAGAAGAAAAAACAACAACAACAACAACAACAGCGATCAACTTTGTCTTTTCAAAGCGAAGAAGAATCTGATCAAATTGTACATTTAAAAAAAAGAAAAGCTGATCCGACTATTGATAGTTCGTTTATAAAGACTAGAAAGACTGAAGAATGGGAAAAGAATCAACGCAAACAACTTGAAAAAAAATATCTTGAAATTCAAGAAAATATTAAAAAACAGTCTGTTGAATTTAAATTTACCTTTTTTGATGGAATATATACTCCTGGAAAAGTTACAATTACAAAAGGAGATCAGGTTTGGTTGATGCTAGATCGAACTAGAAAAGCAAAGCAAGAATTCCATAGAGGAACTGTCGATGATATTATGCTTGTGAAAGATAATATTATTATTCCGCATTTTTATGAATTTTATTACTTTATTGTTAACAAAGTCAAGACGAAAAACGGATTATTATTCGACTTTGATGCTGACGATGAAGATATAAAGAGAACAAAAGTTGTACATAAAACCTGGTACGAAAAGAATAAACATATCTTTCCCGCTAGTACATGGCAGGAGTTCGATCCAGAGGTTGATTACACAAAACAGGTTTTAAAAGATAGCAATGGGTTTGTCTATTTCCATCAATAATACATGCATATACTCTCTATTGAATAGTTTTGATGTCACCGTTAATATACTTTGCAGTAACGGATCCATCTTCGTTTCCGAAATACGACGCCTGAGCCATGTTGATGAACAATCCAACTTCAACAACTCCAACCAACATCTTGATATCCTGAGCAAGTTTAGCTGCGTCTGCAATTGGACCGAAATGAGCATCAATGATGACGTTGCAATTGTCGGTAATAATCGGACCTGCCTTGGCTTTACCTCCAAGTCGCAATGTAGCACTGATTGCACCCAGTGCTAACAAGTCCTGACGGACTTTTGCATGTGCAGTAGTGACTACTTCAATTGGAACACCTTGAAGCCATTTTGTTCCCAAAGATGATGAGTTTTTGCGGAAATCCGCGACAAGAATAAGTGATTTTGCACAAACAGCAACAAGTTTTTCCTGGAATAAGCATGCTCCACCTCCTTTAATGCAGTTCAAGGAAGTATCAACTTCATCCGCACCATCAAAAGCGACATCAATAACTGGATATTCGTCCACAGCACCAAGTTGCAGTCCTCCCTGAAGAATCAACTCTTTACTCTGGAATCCAGTCGGAATATAAACAACGTCAGGCGAAATCTCGCCGGCCAATTTCTTTTCAACAATGCGTTCTACGCAATAAACAACAGTAGTTCCAGAGCCTATTCCGACGACTTTAGCATCTTTGGGGAAATGCGTGTCGATGGCGGTAAACGCAGCCAAACGCTTTGCTTTTACAATTGCGATTTCAACTAACGACATTCTTCTGAATTGAGTTGTTTGTAATTTCAATATCCGCGGATTAACACGAAATATTGTTTTGAAAAGAACCGCCAGTTTTAAATGTATTCTTTCAACAAATACTGAAAGGAAGAAAAAGGGCCACCGTCGTCCGCCTTCAAAAAGCACGTGCATTGAAACCTTAGAATGTTGGTGCACTTATGCAGGGGTTGGAAATACGTGCTTAGAATCATTTAATTGTGATGATAAAGACGTGTGTGGATTAGGGTTATTGAGTAAACAAATCTTCTTACCGTGAGCAATTATCATCCTTTTTTGTGTTTAAAGACAGCAAAAATGTCTTTATTGTATGTGTTTTATTTGATTGAATAATGCTGTAGAAAGAGCAAGTGCTAATGTATTGTATAGTTCAACTCCTCAGGCAAATAATACTACACCATCTTTATTTGGTAGCGCAGCATCAAAACCTGCTACGACGAATTTATTTGGCAATACAAACACAAATACAAATACAAACACAAATAATTCAGCAGGATTGTTTGGAACAAGTACAAATTTGTTTAAAAGTGATGCTGCTGCGACAGTGAATCCTTCCAATGCTTCTGGTAATAATCTGTTCTCGTTGAGTAATGCTAAACCTGCTGGGTTATTTGCTTCAAATGCGAATTCGAATAATATGCTTTCTTCATCTGTGCTGGGACAACAACAACAACAACAACAACAACAACAACAACAACAAATTACCTCGTTGACTCGTCATAGTGATCTCCCTGAATCTGCTCAAAAAGAACTAGATGCTGTAGAGTACGTATCTCAATCTTTCAAACAACTATACATTAGTGTTAACCTGTAGATAGTGATTATATTACACAACAGATAGCAATCTCAGATGATTTAAAACTCAGGAAAGATTCCAGACAAGAATATCTACAAAGTGTACCTCGTGATGTTGAAGTTTTAATGCGAGTATGTCAAACCATGAGAATACACATATAACAAACATAATATACTAACCGATTTAGAAACTCGCAACTACGAACCAAGCACTTGCGAATGATTTAGCAGCAATGACTGCTCAAAGAACAATCGTTGATACAGACACTCAAGATGCAAGGCTTTGTGTTGATTTACTTCAGCAATTACGAATTCAAGGTGCAAGATTACCACCCGGTGATCCTTTACTAGGATTCTTTGAAAGACAAGCACTTGAACTTGATTGTAAAATATCTGATTACAAAGGAGTTTTGGCACAAGTTGATCAGGCAGTGGATGGAATTGAAAATGAAATTATAGAAGGAAGAATTAGTGGAAGCAGTAGTGCGGAGGGAGTTTTAAGTGCTTTGAAGGAGGAGTATGCAGTATTCATGGCGATGGGAAACAGAGTTGCTGAATATCATCATGCTGTTGCGAGGTTGGAAAGTAGGGAAAAGTAGTCACTAGGATATGCGTTCTGCTTAGATGACACATAGATGAAACGACAGTGCTTCGTCGAGATTCCATTCGTATATATACTATTATAATATACATGTACTTTAACGACTAATGTGAGGCATCTAACATCTGTACATGCTAACAAGTAGGAATTAATCAAGTACATATGATTAAATACCAAGAGCACTCTTCGTAAACAGAGCAAATCAACGAGTACAGCAGTATCAATGCCGTATATGTATAGTTTTAGTCTTGGAATTGAAATAATTGCTTCGTTTCTATGTTCCTTAAAGTTCTTCACAGTTTGTCGCACTATTTCTCAGCCTGATGTGTTTATACGAGTAAACGAGTTCTACGGCACTTGTTGACTTGTTTTCTTTACAATTATTCGTAGTGAAGAATATAAACAAGGGAAAATATTTAGCAATTTCCAACGCTTTCTGTTATAAATCATATTTCAGCTACATTCTCTGTTTGGTTGATTTAACGTATTTGTAATCCGCTTCTTGATTTACACTTATGATAGAAGCTGTTTGAGGGACAATTATTAAATATGAAAACTATGCCATCTCTTTATTTCTCCGTTAGATGTAACTTAATAAAATAGAAATATACATGCATAATCGCATTTGAATTTTCTCCATGTCAATAAATGCAGTAATCACTGGATTTCGCATTATATATGACAAGACAGGTTATTGATGGCTAATAGCATCGTTGATATTCTGCTCAATGGAGCATCGACTGCAGTCACGGTAAAATATTAAAGCGGCATATGAACGTATTGGCGTATATTCAAAACTATACCTACGGATTTAAATCCTTACTCTGAGTTTATAATACGAGGCTGAAGAAGTTGCTGGCGATGAGAAATGTTCTGTATATTATGAACTTCAACTTGCTTCTGACACAGCTTCTGTCTGGCATTAGATATGATTCGCAAGTTGACGTCTATTCTGTAAACAAACCGCAGTTAGAACATGGATGAGTTGGGTTTTTACTTTGTCCAGATATCTTTCGAGACCAAAAAAGTGCTTGTTTCCTGTTATTATAACTTGGACGATACAAAACTGGCAAAAGAACTGTAATAAAATATTACTCCGATCCTTTGATGTTGAATGTACATTGTTAATCATCAATAATCTTACTATTATATTTAAATGAGAATTTTCTCTTGGATTTAAGAAAACTCCTGATATCCCAGAAATTTCTTGTTTCATGTACGTTTAATTCCCGATACGAGAGTATCCTATGTCTTCAAGAAATATATAGTTAATGAAATCTTACAATTCTTGACATTATTGAATGCACATCAGTTTATTCTGTCATAGGGTTATTATTTATCGCAGAGTTTGATGTATGTGAAATTTTGATGTATTCGAATCTATTTGCTCGTTGCATATCTTTTATGTTTAATGTACAATTCATAAATGTATTTACTACAATATATACAAAAACCTTTCTTAATAGACAACGATAGGTTTTATAATATGAACAAAACACATGAAATTATCATATAATAAATGCATTTCCTTATATATATAAGAAAAAAAAAGCAATAAAAACAGCAATAAAAATAATATACATACAGACAAACTCCATTAACAAAACTCCTATAAAATAATACCCAATAATACAATACAAAAAGAAAACGTAATTCAACAGAAAACAAATTAAAAATACAGAAAGTTTTTCAAAAAGGCGGATGATGATGATACTCTTGATTTTAAATTCAGTCCCAGTAGTATCCCTCTTCGATAAATTTAATCATGTAATCATCAACACTGCCAAATCCATCATCTTCATCATCGTCTTCTTCATCGTCCTCTTCATCTTCATCGTCGTTGCCATCGTCGTCATCAGCTGGTTCCTCGATTTCGTCGCCGTTATTGTTGTCGTCTGTTTCTGGTACAGCGGATGGTGTAGCAGCAGCTGAAACTGAAGCTGAATTCACTTTTCTGATTATCGGCGTTGAATCACGAGGTGTTGAATTTTCAGTGGCGGGGATTTCAGATTCAGAGAAATCATCATTATCAACTCTAGCTTCTTTCATTGCAACTTTAGCCGCCACCACATCATCTTCATCTTCGGCCATTGCTAAAACCTTTTCAATCCCTCCTTTGACATTATCAAGTACAGGAGCATCAGGTAATTCTTCAGCTTCAGTTCCAAGCATATCACTTAACGAGAATTTTGTGAAATAATCAGTGGTGAATTCACCTTCTTGAATGACAATATCATCAAGCATTCTTTTCTGGTTTGCTTTTCTAAGAATATTAGACTCAATCGTATGTTCTGAAACTAATCTGTAAATATGAACATCTCGAGTTTGTCCAATCCGATGACATCGGTCTTGACATTGTTTATCCATTGAAGGATTCCAATCTGAATCGTAAAAAATAACCGTATCAGCTCCGGTTAAATTAATTCCTAACCCACCAGACCTAGTAGAAAGTATAAACACCGTTATTCGCGGATCACTATTGAATCTTTCAGTCATAATTTGTCTCTGCTCGATCTTTGTAGCTCCATCAAGCCGTAAATATCTATATCCATGAATATTCAGAAACTGTTCCAGGATATCAAGAACTTTAGTCATTTGTGTGAATATTAAAGCACGATGACCCCCAGCTTTTAAATCCTGTAATAACACCGCAAGTCTCTGAAGTTTCCCACAATCAAATTGCAACAACCGTTTGTCCGGGAACGCAATCGATAATTTGACTTGCGCTTTATGCATCGGGTTTTCATATTTCGCTCGAAGTTCGGTAAATGACGATTCAGGCACTCCAGAGAATAACAATTGAGGAACATCAAGTGCAACAACATTTGGCGTCACACATGCGTAATGATCGATAATGTCAGCCATTTTCTCGGCTCGCTCTGTGATCGGAACAATCATCCTCTGCACTAGAGTTTTCTGAATAGCAGGATCATGTCTTCTAGCATATGAACTTGCTTCACGAATATTACACAATCTCAAAACGTTACTTGCGTATATAGGAGATTTATTACATCTGAATGAATTAATATATAGCTCATGCTGTAATTGAGAATGCTTTTCCGCTTTCCGACGTATCGCCATTGTTTTTCGATATTCATCAATACTAGTAAACATAACTAATTGATCCGTATCCACAGGTTCTAATTCACTTAAATCACGCTTCATAGCATAATTAGCACATAGTTTTAATAAGTTGTTTGAATCAATAGTTGAAATAGATGAATTATGCGCCGGTACAAGATTTAAAAATTTTAAATCAACTTCATCCGCTGGATTAACGCCAAGTAATCGCGTACGAACAAGATTCTCAAGTTTGCTGCCACTCGAAATAGCTGATCTTTCCATAGCAAATGAAGTGACAATAGGTCTTACTTCAAACAAATCTGGATGATTACAAACTTTTCGTAGCTGCATTAAACAATTAATAATACTTAAGAAATTCCCAGAAGCCAAAGTTTCTTTCGTTTGAGCTCGAGACATAAAGTCATCATAAAGGTACCGTTGACGTTTTGATAATTTGCAGTATACGATATGTTCATACTTTGCTGGCATTTGTTTTTCCACATCCGCTTTTAATCGTCGAAGAAGATAAGGACGTAATACTTTATGCAGATTTTGAATTGTTGCTCGTGCTTCAGAATCATCTTTTGAAAAATTTCCTTCGATTAATTTATCCAATGGATGCGAAAACCATTCCTGAAAATCAGCAAGACTCGCAAATCCATTCTTTAATACAGATTCCGAAGTTTTAGAAGATGGCATTAAAAAGTATAACAATGACCACAATTCCATTAAATTGTTTTGCAAAGGTGTTCCTGTAAGTAACAGGCGTCGATAAGCTTTGAAATTCAACAAAGCTTGCCATCTTTGAGATCGAAAATTCTTGATATTATGCGCTTCATCAAGGATCATGTACTGCCATTGTTTTCTTCTAAATGCAACTTGGTCGTGAATAACTAGTTGGTAAGAAGTAATGCAAACATCCCAACTATCATCATTCGTCCACCCTCGACGTTTTTCCTTCCGCTGAGCAGGATTTCCATAATATGTCATGATACGGAACCCAGGCGCAAACCGTTTGAATTCCATCTCCCAATTTAGCATAACTGAAGTTGGTACGACGATAAGATGAGGACCCCAGATCTCCTTTTCGCAAGCAAGATATGCAAGAAGAGATATCGTCTGTATAGTTTTTCTACAAAAAAAAATCAGCAGAAATTCCCGTTCAATCACTAAAATATACATACCCCAAGCCCATTTCATCAGCAAGAATTCCATTGGTACCATTATTATACAATCCAGCCAACCAATCCAATCCAGATTGTTGATACTCTCGAAGAGTTCCACGCAATAAAAATGGGGTTTCAGTGATGGTTTTTACTGTTGATTCATTTGAAGGTGTCGGTGGTGTCATTTGCTCTGATTGAGATACTGAAATTTCACGCTCATTCTGAGATTCACTATCTTCTGCCGCAACCCCGTCTTGCAAGGCTGAGTCGTCGTCAAGGTCCTGCGCTTGATTTTCCGTATTTACTCGTTTGAGTTCTTCTTTGCTATAGAGATCGGCTAGAGTCGCGCTGCTTTCGACCTTATTATTTTCTTCATTCTCACTATATTCTTCATCACTAGCATCTTCATCACTTCCTTCATTTCCACTTTCATCATCACTATCACTTGACATATCCATTTCTGAATACGAATTGTTGTCCTGTGAGTCCATTGAAATGGCGTCCTCTTCTTCGTTGTGAGCCTCTTCGGCAGTATTCGACTTTCGATGAATTTGATCTTTTCGTGCTTCGAGGAGTTGCGTGGATTGATTGAGAATAGTGTTTAGTTGTTCTTTTCCAGCAAGTCGTTGTTGTTCTTTAGCATGAGCTTCAATTCGTTGTCGGACAACCTGATTTTTAATTAGCACATGTATAATAGAGCAAAGATTATGAGCCATACCTTCTCAGCTAATCTCCATTTCCTCTTAACTTCCAAAGCAGTCTTTTTAGCAAGCTGTTTAATTCTTTTTTCCTCTGCTTTTCGTTCTTTCTCATCTGCACCAGATAGTTTCTTGAAATGCGTTTGAATCATTCCAGCGATTTTCTTTGCTTTCGAGATATGGCTCTTTCGCTCATCGCTAGCTAATTTGGAAAGAAAGAGGGCTTGCGAGATTAGATGATCGTAATGAGAATATTCCTTTGGCGGATCAAAGATTTTTGATAGAGATTTCTGTGGGATAGTTTCTTTGCCAGATAAATTAGAGATCAAGCCTTCCTCAACCGCTTCATCAATTTCACGTCGAAGATTTGCTTCTTCAACGATTCGTTTATTAAATGTAGCTTCATCAACATCATCATCTAAGGACTTGAATGAATTTAAATACTCCTCAACCGACGAGTTGAATTTAGGTAGCGCAGGAACATGATCTGGTTGTCCGACAATGGGTTGAGGGACTGTATACTTGATTTTGATTTTAGGTACTGAGATTTGATTTGAATTTCCATCTAGCACATCATCGTCAGAGTTTTGAGCAGTGGAGGATTCGGTTTCTGGCTGTTTGATCCTGGATGAGGTTCGAGTTGGTTTTCCAGCTGTTTTCTTTTCAGATCGTGGCCGCTTTGCCGCCTTTGACGCGTCAATAATTTCGTCAGTAGCGCGCTTGTTTGACTTAGATTGCATTACCACTGGCTTCTTTGAGGATACATTGTTAGCTAACGAAGATCGCGGAGGTCGTCCCACACGTCGTCGCGGCGGAGTATCAGCAGCAGCAGCAGCAGCAGCAGCAGCAGCAACAACAGGAGCCTTTTTGGTTGCTGTGTTGAGGCTATTGTCCAGCGATGATCGACGACGCAGCACGCGTCTCTTGTCGCCACTAGACTCTTTTTCATCTGCTCAACACGAATCAGCACACTGCAACCAACATCACCATAACAATTACACGCTACAACATACCTTGCACGGCCGAACTCGCCAGCGAGCGCCGGGTTGCTCGTGGCGGCGCCATTAATTGCGGTTCTTTTGCACGCTGAGGTGCAGAAAGAAGCAGCAAAGATGCGAGAAAAAGAAAAAGAAAATACGTCCAATCAGCACGTGAGCAGCATCAAAATATGCGCACAGATTCAAAGATTCCGGTACTGTGGTTCTCCACGCTGAGTTGGCTCTTTTTGCGCGCAAAACAGGACAAAATATGGGCGCTTGAGCAGATGTTGTGACAAGCGACGTGGGCTGGCTCCGCGAAGGGGCGGCTTAGAATTCAGATTCCAGCCCTAGCCCTCATATAGGTTCAGGGTTGCTAATTAGGCCAATCAGGACGGGGGCCAGTAAGCGGCTTTCTCTTTCAGTGTTTGCTCTCGGAGTATTTGCAAGTTGAGCAGTCAGTTTATTGTATTGTGTATTAGTAGCAGCAGGAATAATCAGAAAGAACAGGAATGTCTGCGAATCTCAGAATTGCGTTCAGAGCAGTGAAAAATGCGCGGCCGCAGCTTGTCGCCAGCAAGCGGATAGCTTTAGCGCGAACATACGCTTCTGCGCCCGAGGAAACAAAACTTCCCGATTATACTGATTTTCCCTGCAATGTGGGCGACGACCGACTGGTGAGTTGTTTGGGGTACTATTTCAGCTTGGGTGAAGTGCGGGATTGACGCGTTTGCTTTAGATTGGCGACTATCCCGAGTATCCTTACGCATACAACCAGCATCGTGATCCCAAGCTTAAGTACGACGACCAGCAGATGCGACGCAATTTCAACGATCCTGTATGTGCAAAATAGAATCTGTTTATTATTCAAAAAAAGACGGAGGAACTGACAAATTTTACAGCTCCACGAAGACGACGATATGCTTAACATGTGGTCGCCAGATGTGCACGACCACGTCTCCACCGGCTCCGCTTTCCGCCAAATCCTCCTTTTCTTTGGAATCTTTGGAGCTGTCGCATACGCTGTTTCATTCACTGCTCTTGAGCCTGTTGCCACGAAGCGTGTGTATCCTAATGGGTTATTTGCCGAGCTGGGTGGAGATGATGATTTTGTTCAGATTGCAGAGTGCGGTGTCGACGATGGCACTTTCTATCCCAAATAAGCTGCAAAGTTCTATAGTCGCATTGATGGGTTTTTGGTAGTGGGTTACGGGTATTGATTTTGTGTAATAAATAAGCAATAGAGGTCATTTTTTCTCATACAGTTATATGACATACTCGCATATACACGAACTCACGTTTTGATCGTCCAACCAACGACAGTTTTATCGAGTAGTAGTTACTTGTTTCCGAATCCTCAGATATGCAAGTATTTGACCTTACATAATTCTGTCGCAAGTATACAAAACATCAATTATAAGTTGCCTAACAATTCCAATCACGTGATATCTTGTTATGCAATTTTCCCATTGAACTTTGTAATTGCTGAAACATCTTGTGCCTATTAAACAGGTTCTAAAACTCTGCTCTTTAGATTGTTCTACAGTAATACTTCAAAGTATGATCTGGATCTTGGAATAATTAGAAACTTACATGCCATGATTGTAGACTGTTTGACTATGCATAATTTCCTCTTTCAGTAATAGAAGATTTGGAAATCCAGGTATCTTAAAGTGCCAGAAAATACGTTATTTAAACCAAATTACGGAATTTCGCGGTACAGCGCACAGTTTTCCGTATGGTTTCTTTATCATTGATATATCTTAATTAGCTTGCCTGATAATTTTATCATATCTTAAACGACTACAGAAATATATTACAGTGTACCTGAACAATTGCTTGTTTGCTTGTTTGTTTGTCTGTTATATATCGGCGTGAATACGTGTAAAAATCATGCGGTGCCATCATTTAGTTATCAATTAATAGTACTGACTTTTATCACAGAAGCTCTCATCACTTCCATATTGTAAATATTCATTTGCGTATATTGTATCCAGATATTTCTTCAATTACAAAAATATAGCAAAACCTGAAACCCCCGCCATGCAATTGACTAGAGCACTTCTCTCCCACTTTCTATCTTTCTGAAGGATTAATTAGGTAACGGTGGCATTGATGGATAATTAGGAACATGCGATCTTCTATTGAACGCCTGTCTTTGTCTTGTTCCAGTTCTCGAATTCCCATCCACAGAAGAAGACTGAGATATATTAGAAGCTGCCGCCTGTCCGTTTATAATATCCATTCTTCTCTTTCGTTCTTCAAAGTATCGTTTAAGTAACGATGGGTCTTTCACTCTCAGCAATCTCAAAAGCACAGTCTCAGAATTTTCAGCAGCTAATGCTTCACCCAGCTTTTTAGTCTCAGCTCTCATTGTACCTAAATTTCTATGAGCCATGACTGTTCTTGAACGTCCTAGTAATCTCGTGAGACCAGGATTTTCCGAACGACGCATATTATCAAATGTTGAAGCAGAAAGTCTTTCATAAATTTTAGCTAATTCAGGTGCTGGTAAGGAGTAATAGGTTTTTGCTAATTTGATAGTTTTAAAATGTTCTGCAGACGTTAATTCCTCTACTGAAGGTCCTTTTGGTCCCCCATGGAAAAAATCACAAGACTCTTGAATCCAAATGGAGATTACTCGCATTTCGCTTTCTGTTAATAATTTCTGACGAGTAGGCCGTTCTGAAAGTGGAGGGATCACTAAACTTTCAAAAGCATGAAGTAAATTCGTCCAAGCGGACATGAATACTCTCATCTTGAGAGTCTCACTTAACGCAGCATCAAAGACTTTGAAATCAGTTGCGAGCAATTCAAATAGTGGTTGGATTGAATCTTCAATTTTTTCATCTGTAACCGGTCCTGTGCCTCTATTTAGAAATCTTCCAATTGTAGATTCTGATGAAAGAACTTCTCTCAATGAATCATATGATACGAAAGCAGTAATCTTGCTTCGAAATTTTGATGTTAGATTCGAAACCATATAATCGTCCATGAGATTTAATTCTTTAAACGCCTTTCCAACATGGAATAACACTGTATCGCGTTCTCTTTCCATACTTATTATTAAACGAATCTGTCCATGTGCTTGGTTTTCACCCGCAAGTCTCAAATCATACCATTCATCCTTTGCGCGATCGTCAATGAATTCAGCGGGGTTTAAAATAAGTGAACAGACGCCACATAAATCACGACCGTTACGATCTTCATCCCATACGCGAATTGCCATTTTTTGTGAACGATCGGTAACCAGTTCATAGCGCTCATTCCAAAATGGGTTTAAGTCTTTATAGACTGTCTTTGTATGGAATAAAACCTGAGAGCTTGACGGATCAATTAGTTCTGCGTAAGGGTCAGATAGGCCATTCAGATCCATAGCTTTTATATTTTCAGCTTGCATAATTTCAATAGTAAAAATATATCGCTGTGTTTTTAGTGGTGCTTTATTTGATCTTTCCTGCTGCTCAAGTAATTCCGTAAGCGCTTCAGCATCGATCGTATTTTGCAGCTTATCAAGCATATCCTTGATAAACTCGACGTTATTCAATTTGACACAAGTTGATTGTTGGAGCTGTCCATTTTCAATTAAATCTTTATCGAAATTAATCTTCAAGGATCTCAGATAAACGAGAATTGAAGAGGTGATCGTTTGAAGAGTTAAGTTATACAACTTGGCAGTTTGATATTGATTGTTCCAAGAAAGTTGCTTGATTAGGTTTAGATTTTGTGAAAATCCATCAAATAAATCAGACACTGTATGGCTATACCACTTCAATTTACTGGGATCAACCATCGTGTACTACAATAGTTAGAATTCTGTCCAAAATAATTAAAAGTAAGATACTCACAGCTTCCGGTCCAGATTTTTCTTTTGCGATGATAGCGTCAACCCATTGAGAGCCAACCTCCTGTTTATCAGAAAACCATTTAAAAACATAATCAAACAATTCACTTTCCGGATCGATAGGAAATTTCCTATCCGGAAATGCAGTTTCAAAATTTCGTTTTAATTTGTTCAATTGATTATTAAGGGCAGTCATATCTTCCATTGAGGGGCCTATTTCTCTATTACCCCTTTCCCATGCTTCACGAAGCATCTCAAGTTCGGATTTTGCAAATATCGATGCCATATTTGTTAATTGTTCGGCAGCCCATAATGGGATACCTAAAGCAGCCGCCCATCGTCCGATATCGACACCATAGAAATTTGGCTCAAACGCATAAGTTGTGGAGATCTTGTAAACTGTTGATTGGACTTTCGGAAGAACGCGATGCAGAAGATTGATATGATCTAGTAAAGTTTGTCCACTGGGGGCTGGACTGACTAGTCTGATGAACCATTGATATGCAGATTCCTAAGTCACATTAGCTAGAACAGTAAGAAGGGAGACGGCAACAACTCACTTGAACTGTCTTTTTAAATGAAGTAATAGTTTGATCAAATTCATCAGGTATACTTTGGAAATGATCATCCGAGCAGATATATTCTTCAATGAATGCAACCATCGTTTGAATCTCTTCCGCATTAACATAATGGTCTGGTGTATCAAATAACGTTTTTAAACTTTCATTCAATCGACTTAACGTAAAGTCGTAAATAACTCGCAAGGAATTCGCATACGATAGTTTATTTCGTTTAGTCCACGGATCAGCAGGTTGATTACGTTGAGCCATTTGTTGATGCCAGATTTCAAACGCCTTTGTAAGAAAGAAAAGATTGACCTTTTCTTGAAGATAAAGATCTTTGACGACTTCAAGGTACAAAACGTCACGAGTAGATTTTTTGATGCGCCATGTCGTAACAATTGTTTTGAGGACTTTCTTAGTACTAGGCATGAATACATCATTTGGAGCATTTGGATCATCTGCAGCAAGAGCATTCGTGATCAAAGCTAAGTCCACTTCGAAAGCAATTTTCAAAATTGCATGAAAATAGTTAGTGGCATCAGTAGGAATAAATGTCATTGAATAATTTGTTGAAGGAGCAGATGAAATAGGAGGATGATTTAGCGAGAGATATAGTTCAATCATTTGATTTATCTCTCTAAATTCTCGATCCCGCCAGGTAATATAATCGGTTGTGTTTTGAAATTGAGTTTCCATTGCTGGGTCGGATCTCATTGTGGTGGAGAGCATTTTTAAATCGTTAATATAATCACGCTCAGAAAGGGGAGACTGCACAAGTCTTGTTATATCCTGACGGACCATTGTTTCTGTTACTGAAAACAGATGAGCAGTTTCAGCAACAAGTGGATATATTTCAAGAGAGGTGCAGCATTCACGAACTTGGTTTAGAAACGTTTTGAGATTCGGCAAGCTCTCTGAGGCGCTGCGACTGTTTTTGAGCGCGTACAGCACGTAATCAGCAAAAGCAATAGTGACCTGGTTGGCTTCTTTGAAGGTCAATTTGAGAAACACGGGTTTTGGCACAAATATGTAAAACAGTTCATCAATAGTCATATCTCCATCTTTGAACTGATGTTTGAGGCTGCTTATGTCTACAGCAGTGGCGAAGCCATCAAACATCTCTGTAACCTTCGGACTCGTGCTGTAGTTTCTTCTTGTGTACTCTTTGATGTCCTTACGAACATGTTTAAGCAGCGACGACGAGCAGCGTTCCGGACGCACGATTTTGCCTGGTTTGCCGTGGCTGTTGAGGAACTGGACGACGCGCTGCGTGAGGGAATGCGGCCGCGGCTGGTGCAGATACTCGAGGAAGCACAGCTTAATAATATAATTGTATGCATCCGCGGTAGTTATTCTCTGCGCAACAGGTCTCCTCGACTGCGAACTCAGCGAGCGGCCGCTCAAGGACATGTTTAGAAGTGTTGTTGTGGGCATGTTGTGAGGATTGTTGTTGCGGCAGGAGAAGCTAAGTTTGGCGCGGCCCACGCGTCTGCTAAAGGTTTTGTGATGTCATGTGTGTGCCCCACACAAAATGCAAACAAATAAAACACATCAGCAAAAAATTACCAAGGTCTGTTGATAGCGTAGTTAGTCAATTGATTTTTGACATGTTATAAGTATTGATAAGTTGCGTATTGATTCTTTGTTGAAACTGTACCGCTCGTATGATGACTAATAATCTTAAACATGTTAGTAATACACATATATATCTAATACTAATACTAAACTTAACTACAGTACATGCTCTCAAAAGTGCTCTTAAATACTATAAACCCTTCACTTTGGTCCCAACTATCAAGAATAAGGGCATGTAGAAATATATGAAGTCAACTGTAATCAATAAGAGATCTCTTTCAATTGTCTTTTATTACTGCGGGTTAGGGTTATATCTTTATATAAATGCATTTGCTGTTAGAAATAGTCTAGGTCATATAACAAGAGTAAACACAAGAGGGGATTGTTGAACGGCATATAATAGATGAGGGTACAAGTACGATGCTCATCGTAAGATTGCAAAGAGAAAAAAAAGCACAAACGAATGAATATCTACAACTAAACAAAAGAACTCCAAATTACAAAAACAAAACCAAAGATGAACAGTCGCCCGTGTCTATGAGTTGGAATAAAAAGCAAACCGCGTATAAATTAAATATTAAAACATGAGAAATCAGAATGAAAAAGATTGACAAACGCCTTTTGTGGTCAGAATGATGCGAGGAGGAAAAGAAGTCAGTTAACGAGGGGAGTGAACATTCAGAGACGGGTCCGAGAGCGGAGGAACGAGAGAATCAATAAAATCTTTCTGAATTAAGTGCTCGACTGGCTTAACAGGAATTGGAGTTTGAAGGGTTGGAAATAGAGAATCGATTGGTCTGGCCTGTGTAGGTAGCTGTGGTGCTGTGGGGTGCTGTGTTTGCTGGAATGGTTTGTATAATGGAATGTCCGGTACTGTGTCTGGCTGGTCATCCACATAGTGCTGCCCAGGAGAGGGGCCGGCACACTCGGGGAAGAGCGTATCGATTGAAGACAGCTTCACTGGCGGCCGCGAGGGCGATTCAGTCTCGGAAACCTGAAGCAGCGAGTGGCCACGCCTGTGCTTTCTGCTCGAAGACACATCCAAGAAATCGTCTTCGTCAGCATCGTAGTCCACCTCGGGCGCGCCAGTGAGCCTAAATGCGCGAATCCTTGCGTCTATGGCGTCGTCGTCGTCGATGCAGCTGTCTGCGCCAAAGAGCATGTCTTCGCGGAACTGGACTCGAATGACGGACGATGATGCTGCCGCAGTTGCGACTACTCCTGCTGTATTCTGTGTGTCTGCTTGGTCGTGCCCGAGGGGTGCCTCGTGAGTTGGTGAGCGGCTGTGATGATGATGGTGGTGGTGGTGGTGTCTGCTCCTCGGCGACAACGACGGCCTCTCCGCCGTCTCTGGTACAAACAAGGGATCCGCCACAGGCGCCGGGTCGGGTAGAATTGGAATCGAAAGGTCGAACCGCGGTTGCTGCGGAAACAAATCGCCCTGCTCGCGCGCCGCCGACGGTGGTCCCAGCAACGAAGAGGAAGTCGAGACTGAAGACACCGACGACCGCGACGAGGCAGAGACCGACGACAGCGAAGACGTTGTTGAAGAAACCGAGGCCACCGAAGCAGCAGGTTTGCCCGACAGAGCCGGCATTGTTACGGCCTTCGAGCACAGTAAGCAACTTCTCGTGATGGACGAGCATCAAACCCGAGCTGAGGCCTTCGAGCGCGAGTTGATCTTTGCTGGGTGCGTTTTAAGTTGGCGCCGCGTGAGGCACCATCGCGCCCTCCCGAAAGTGCATCATATTACTGCATTGGGACGAATTAGCTCTTCTTCTTCTTTGATCTGCCTTGCTTTTGCTCATTACACCTCACTGCTCTACTTCAGTGCTCCTGGGAATATTTCCGTATAGCACGTCCTGTGCGTATTTGTGCGCTGATTCTAACCATACTAATATTCTCTATTCTTGATTTAAGCTCCCCCCACAGACCGCACTCAAAGGCTCACATGTGCAGATTTCCCTGTGGCGCGCGGTGCAGCAGAGGGGTGGCGCACGCACAACGGCCCTTACCCACCCGTCTGGCTGCCTGCTTCGGCACACGCCCGCGCTCTTTTAACTTCCTCCAATCCGGCCCCGTTTTTCTCCATCAACGGCATCGTCGCCTTCACCCAGCCTATTCCACATATCGAAATGGCCAAAAGCAATGATCTTTCGCTCTGGTCGAGCATCTGCTCACTGTTCTCACTACCGCCTGCTCCTTCTCTATTTTCTCCGCTTTCCACGGGCTCTCTTATTGCCTCGTTTGTCCACAAACCTTTCGCGATATTCTCCTCCTTTTTCGCCATCTTCCGCTGGCCCATATCTCAGAAAAGGCTTGACCTCGAACCAGACACTGGCGACCGCAACGAACAAAGTGATCCGAAAAGGCCAAAAGACGTCCAGCTTTTCCCGCAAATCATCCTAGACGGACGCTTGACTGCGACGCCTTCGCCGAACTCAGTCTCAGACGTCAAAACAGCAACTCCCTGCGCAACAGATCCCTCAGCTACTCTTCTTCAGGTTCATAATGCTGGCGGCGAGCTTGTTGGATTTGACTTGGCCGACGCCGGAATGCAGTCCTCGTATATGCTCCACCTCCAGCCCGAGCTGCAGTGCCAACCGCAGTTTGCGCCCGCGCAGCTCATGCCTCCGACTGGCGCGACTGACCCCGGCGACTTTCTCAACAAGCTGGACCAACTCGAGGTCTATATTGCTCAAATGCGCAACCGTCTTTCTGCCAATGGTGCTCCTTCTCCTTCTTCTTCTTCTTCTTCTTCTTCTTCTGCTCCTCCTCGCGTCGTTCGTCGACGCCACGAGCGCATGTCCCCCGCGGCCCCTTATGTGCGTCCTGCTGGCTTCCAGCAACCCGCCGACACTCCCGCCTTTGTCGCTGCCGAAGACCTGTCGGCGGCTGCGTCCTGGTCGTCTGCCGATTTCGCGGACAACGGCTCTCCTTCAGCGATCTGCGCCGACGACTCAAGCTACTCCTTCTCCTCGGTTATGCGCGGGCCGGACCAGTTCGCTCACCAGGATTTTGTCGACCTCCAATCTGGAAAAGATCTGCTTGACCAGTTCCCTTCTCTTGAATGCACGATGACCTCTCAATCCCAGCCCTACGCACCTCAGACTCTCATGACTCAGCCTTATTTGATGTCCTTCGAAGAACAAAACGAGATGTTTGTGCACCAGCACTTGCATTCCCATCCGCTAGGCATGCAGGTTCCTAGCCCGACTTCTACCATTTCTTCACCTCAGACATCCACCGGTCTGTCATCTACTGAAAATTCACCCGCATCTTCAAATTCTTCGCTGTCCTCATCTCCGCCAAAGTCACATGTCGCGCTTTCTTCTCCTTCAAGTTCCATTACATCCGGCACCGAATCCTCGTCGCCATTACATTTGAACTCTTCTTCCCAGCCCACCTTCCAATGTCCTCATTGTCCGTCTAAATTTAGAATCAAAGGCTATCTGACGCGTCACTTGAAGAAGCATGCCATGAACAAAGCATACACATGTCCGTTCTTCGACCCGAATTCAAGTACTCCTTGCCACTCCACCGGTGGATTTTCAAGGCGCGATACTTACAAGACCCATCTCAAGTCACGGCATTTCGTTTACCCTGCTGGCACTCGAAGTGATCAACGTGCTGGTATGAGAGGTTGGTGCGCTGCATGTGGTATGCTGTTTGCTTGCAATGAGAATTGGGTTGAAAATCACGTTGAAGGCGGTGAATGTCGTGCTTTCCTGGCTGTTCCTACGTACACCTGAGTTGCTCTTGCTTTGTTTTCTTTTCGTATCGTATCGTTTAGTTTGGGTTCGTAACTGTGTCTTTTTTATATATACTTTTATTTCTTTTTGTGCTGTCGGTATTGGTTTTTTTATTATTTTTTTTCTATATCTTTAGTTTGTTGGGTGCAAAATTTAAGCTGGGCGCGGTAAGTTTAGTTGTACTTTTATGTATTATTTGAAATTTGCTTTTTTTATTTTGTTCCTTTTCGTTTTGTTTTCAGTAAATTTGGTTGGTTCTCTTTTCTTTTTATTTACTCGCACGTTATAATTATTGCTATATGTCGTTAAACTAGTTTATACCAGTTTAGTATAAAAGAAGCATTTTTAATTTAACAATACTCTATTGAATATAATCCTATACATGTAATCATTATCTTGACATTGTTAGTTCCCAATGTTCCTACAAGATATATCAATATCCCGTTTGAATATCTTACGCCTGTTCGTTGGTATGAGTATAATCGATGTAATACTAATAAATACAAGTGCTGTAATGATAGATGTTTATAGTGATTACAAAACCCTATGGTAAAACCCTATGATGGAACCCTGAAAATGAGATTGCTGGGGTCGGCCTCTGATCACTGGTTTATTGCATTTAAAGCTGCATAGAAATGCAGAGTTGATATGATTGCTACAATATTGATAATGAGCAATTAAATTTGCGTTGTTGTTAGTGGAATATTATGAATGGATATGGATCAAAATAAACCAAATAATGAAAAACAAAGGCCGACTTTTGAAGAAATAGCAAGTGATATAAGAAAGTTTAAATACATTGTTATTTCACGAGGATTATATCCTGGGATATACAGTTCGTCTGTTGATGCTTTATCTGCTTTATTATGTAGAGCCGATAAAATAAGATATGAATCTCAGGAATTTATGATGACGCAAGAGAGCTCAGATGCATTTGGGATTACGATATATCAAGATTCTCAAGGTTTACAGAAATTATATGATGAGCTTGAGTATAAAGGATTCTCAGATCTCGAATCAGCTAGAAACTGGTTTCAAGCTAAATTTCAGGGAAACGCGAATTCATTTTCATATTTTAGAAGATTAAAAAGTGGTCAGCTTGAGCGTGGAAATGTTGAGAAAGTATGTTTGATAAGTTTAGCTATTCTTTTATATCATGCAGATTGGAAAATTTATAAGAGACATGGAGAAGATGGAATAGTTCGAATAACATCTGGAAATTTACAAGCGGAAGATTTAGATGTTGTTGAGAAATTTCGAAATTTGAATTCTAATGAATTTAATATTCCACAAACTTTTGATTTTGACGAAATTATTAAATTTCAGAAAAAATATATCCAGACACAGAATGAATTCATAAAAATTCAATATGAACCTATAATTGTTGAAATTCATGAATTAATTGGTGGAAATATTAATCATCCATATTCTATATTTCAAATTTTATCAAAATTAAATGTACTTGGAATGGTTCAAGATTACGAAATTCAACCTGAAATAAATGATGTTCAGAAAGTTTACAATGAAGATTACAATTTTAAAGAGATGAATTGTTTTAGAGAGAATATTCTTGAAAAACTGATAAATCCTCCACCGCAACAACAACAGCAGCAGCAGCGACACCAACAACAACAACAACAACAACAACAACAACAACAACAACAACAACAACAACAAC
>JAKTPV010000101.1:0-43074 GCA_030556335.1 Myxozyma vanderwaltii
TTTTTTTTTTTTTTTTTTTTTTTTTTTTTTTTTTTTTTTTTTTTTTTTTTTTTGGGAAATATTAATGCACGAGAATACGTCTAAATAACAAATGCACAACTCTATAGCTTCACCTTTAAACAGGTAATCATCACAAACAAATACCTAACAAGTCGCTTATAAAATCAAGCATGAAAAGGTCATAATAACGCCCCTAATATATAACCCAAAATTATACAGGTAAGCCATCTTCCGGTGTTATTAGAGGATATATATGTAGTGGAGGTCAAGTTGTAATCCATCTCAGCATTTAATTTTGACGTGGTTAAACCAATATATATATATATATCTATTTACAGATAGGAATGTACCAGTTATTGTTATTATTCGGTAGCATTCGCAAATCAGTTAATCTGGTTTGATTTGAACATTGTGATTGAATGCGAGTTTACTCCATATTGGATAGATGACCAGAAAATAGTTGAAATAAAGAAATATCTCAAAATAGGGTTTTAAAGCAAGTGGAGGTGCTTTGCTGTTAGCGGATATTATTCTAAACAATTTGAATATAAATGCTGTCGTACTGATATTCGTATTACCATTGAAAGCGGGTGTTGACTGTATCGAGCATACGCTGGGCTTTGAAAATCAAAAACCTTGATCCGTGATTTTCTTACGGCTCAGTTTTTTTGACTCAGGTGAAATAAGGCCAGCTGACGATAGCCCAATCAGTTCCCCGATTCTAATTACTTAGCTCGAATTTCCTACTACAGTATATATCCATTTTTTAGATTATTTATTACTAGATTTTTTTGGCATCTACTGCGAAGCCTGCGCAGTTGAAGTGGGGAAAGCAATTTTAGGCCCGGTACCGATTCAGATTAACGAGTCATATTGAAAGTTAAAATTTTTGTAATTACGTAATGCTAGTGGAATTTATGGCCCGCTTCATGGTTGAGTGCCTGTTTGCCATCAGTCGTGTTACGGTAGAACATCACCTTTTTACACTTGTGTTTAAAAAGGGTTAAACAGTCTGGCACACTATACAAAAAAGATGATAAGGAGCTGTCAAGTCAAGCCAAATATATGAAACCATCTCTTCCAGCTTTGGTCAGTAGGAAACTATTAAACTGATTTCACTCGGTTAAGCAGGCCGCCAGTTTCTTCTCGTGACATCTCGAGCAATCTCAAAGCCGATCACGGCTGATCACAAGAGTTCTCGGCCTCGGTGAGCCAGTGAGCCAGTATGGTCCTTCTCCTGCAGTTTTGTGGCTGCAGAATCCCACAGTATCGAAAACTTGGCCACGAGGTCTTGACTAAATTAGGAAAATTTTTAAGCTGTCGCAATACTAGCAAACCATCTTGCTATTAGGGACAGTTGGTGGGCAAACAAGCGCAAGCGCTCCGAAGCCCGCAGCCGCACTGGCTCTCCCCGCAGCCGACCAAATAGCCATCCCGCAACAGAGATGGGTTTAAACGCTAGCGCTGCACGGCGGAGACAATGGAAAAGAGCTAAAACAATGGGTTCTAAAACCCCGCGTCTGATTTATCCCGTGGCGGCAGCTTCGAGCACTTGAGCGGCATAAATAATATCGATTGCAAGTAGTCGATTCTGCACCGCTTTGCGACATTGTCAAGATGACTTACTCTTTGGCCGACATCGAAAACTCGACAGTGCTTCACCGCAACAGGTTTCCAAGCCGAGCGTACCACATCCCGGAAACTTCCCTGCTACTCAACGGAACATGGCACTTTACGTACTCCCAGGCACCTACTCTCGCGCCCCCGGTCGCAGCTGCGCGCGACGCGTCTTGGGCAGACATTGCCGTTCCGGGCATGTGGCAATTGCAGGGCTACGGCCACCCTCACTACACCAACGTCACCTTCCCATTCCCAGTCGACCCGCCCTTTGTGCCAAACGTCAATCCAACAGGCACCTACGAACGCACTTTCGAGGTTCCCGCCGACTGGCTCGAGGGATCGCAGATCCGTCTGCGCTTTGACGGTGTCGACAGTGCCTTCCATGTTTTTATAAACGGCGAGTTTGTCGGCCTCGGAAAGGTCAGTCGCGGGACTTCAGAATTCGACGTATCGAAGGTGGTCAAGCGCAATGAATCCAACACTCTACGGGTGTATGTTTACCAATGGTCTGATAGTTCATACATTGAGGATCAAGATCAATGGTGGTTGTCCGGTATGTTGGTTGCCGTATGATCGTTTGATTTCTTTGCTAATCTACTATAGGAATTTTTCGTGATGTAACGCTTATTGCCTTCAACCCCAATGGCCATATCGAGGACTTTTATATTACATCGACCGTATCTACCGGCAGTGCAACTATTGACGTTTCTGTCACCGTTGACTGTGTCTCCGACAATACTCCGCTTTCCGTCAGAGTAGGCGATGAACAAGTTCAGACAAGGGTGTGCGCAAGTGGAATGTCTACGTATGATTTCAAAGTTCCGATGAAGTCACCTAAGCTGTGGACTGCAGAGACCCCCTATCTGTATAACTTGAAGATCTCGCTTGGCGAGTTACATGAGATCTCCCACAGGACTGGTGTGCGTCAAGTTGAAATGATCAACGGCCTTATCTGTGTCAATAGAGTGCCTTTGGAGTTTCGAGGTGTGAATCGTCACGACCATCATCCTTTACACGGACGCGCTGTACCACTCGAATTTCTCCGCCGCGATCTTTTGTTAATGAAGCAGAATAACATCAACGCTGTTCGCACGTCTCATTACCCAAACGATCCCAGGTTTTACGGTATGTGTGATGAACTTGGACTATGGGTTATGGATGAAGCAGATGTTGAATGTCACGGATTTTACGATGCTGTTGTTCGTCCTCGGCCTGAGCTCAAACAAGTCGAGTATCAGCAACGCAAACGTCTTGTCTTCCCTCAAGCTACTTCGTTTGCTTCTGGCCACAAGGATTGGGAAGCCGCGTATCTTGATCGCGCGCGTCAACTTGTTATGCGTGACCGAAATTCTCCGTCTATTGTTATTTGGTCTTTAGGAAATGAGTCCTTTTATGGCGTCAACCACAACAAAATGTATGATTTGATCAAAGAGTTAGATCCTACTCGACCTATCCATTACGAAGCTGATATTTTTGCTGAAAAGATGGATATGTTTAGTAAGATGTACACTGCTCCTGATATGCTTCGTGAATTTGCAAAGGCTCAAGGAGAGAATTTTAAAAAACCTTTGATTCTTTGTGAATATGCGCATGCTATGGGGAATGGTCCTGGCGCTTTACAAGATTACATTGAGCTTTTCCGTGAACTACCTATCCTTCAAGGTGGTTTTGTTTGGGAATGGAGTAACCATGGATTCCTTGTGACGGATGAAATATCTGGAAAGAAATTTTACTCAATGGGTGGTGATTATGGTGAATTTCCTAATGATGGAGCGTTTATCCTCGATGGCGTCTTGAACTCTGACCATACTCCTACACCCGGCCTTGTTGAATTAAAGAAGATCTATGAACCTGTGAAGTGCGAGATTAAAGATGGCGCTTTGTTTGTTCATAATCATTATTCGTTTATGGGAATCGAACATGTCAAAGCTACCTGGACTGTTACTCGATTTCCATCTAGCAGGTAAGTAAATCTCTGTTGAATCAGAAAAGTTTTTTGAACTAACTTGTGACTGTTTAGCTCGGGCGAGACAAAAATTATTGCTGAAGGTTTCCTTGAACTTCCTGAGTTGAAACCCACTTCTAGCACCAGTATCGTGCTTCCTTCGTTTACAATTCCTGATGATATATGTGAAGGGGAAACTTGGATTACGGTCCGTTTCTTGCAGAGAGAAGATAAGCCTTGGGCCCCTGCGGGATTCGAGTTGGGATGGTCGCAGTGCTTGTTGTCAAAGGAGTCTGTTAAGCCTATAGTCTGTATTGCAAGAGATGCAATCTCAATTGAAGAGGGTTTAACTGAGATCTGCCTAACCTCAAACGACTCGAAATTTGTATTTGACAAGTTCAATGCTAAAATAAGATGCTGGAAAGTTAAGGGCAGTGATGTATTGACATCGCAAAACAATGAGCTTACGTTCTGGCGAGCGCCTATTAATAATGATACTCCTATTGATCAACCTTATTGGGTTAACTTTGGTCTTGATCATTTGCAAAAGCGAGTGAAGTCTGTGAATGTTATATCTGGAGATGGACAGAAGCAGATATTGGCAATGTATGATATTGGGTCGCCGGGAGTGGCATGGAAGTTTGAAGTTAACGTCATCTATTCCTTCTGCACTCTTGATGCTGTTAATATTGCTACGTCCATTGTTCCTATTGCCACTGATGAGGCTTTCATTCCTAAAGAGATACCTCGACTTGGCTGGGAATTTTCTGTTTCTGATAGAATAGTTGATAATGGTAATGGAAATGTTCGTTGGTTTGGTAAAGGACCTGGAGAGTCTTATGCCGACAAGAAGGAGGCTGCTGCAGTTGGTGTTTTTGAATCTGCTGCTAAAAACCTTGATACCGTGTACGAGTGTCCTCAGGAGAATGGAAATCGTATGGGAACCCGCTGGGTTGAGCTGTCTTCTGCTCCTAACTCTCTTGTGGCTACAATGACGAAGAATAGCAGTGCCTACGAGTTTGGATTTAAAGTGTCCAATAAAATTGCTGGACTTGATGGAGCTAGACATCCTTGTGATGTAATACCTAGTAAAGATTGGATTTTGCGAGCTGATTTCGCACAGCATGGATTAGGAACGCATGCATGTGGACCTGGTGTTTATGAGCAGTATAGATTGAAACTTCCTATGACGGGATATGAATTTGAAGTTCAGCTATCTGTTAAATGACGAAGTAGTGATTGTGAATAGATTAAAAATAAAATGTTGTGCTTCGATTGTGTTAGTGTAATTAGGAATTAAGAAGAGGGGACCCCATTAGCCAAACATTTTTGGTTTCTAGTAGTAGCTTAACAGAGTACGGGAAACCCTGTCATGACTTGGCCAGAACAGCGGAATACTTAGATCCTATACACATGATATTCTACAAGGGGCAATGAATAAACTAATATTGCTCGGGAATCCTCTGGAGCAAGTAAGAGATCTGGTGTCAGTTACCCGAATTAAGTTTAGTGTGGAAGGGGAGGCGGCTGCGCTTATACTGCGCTGTGGGGCGTTTAGGCGCTTACGCTTCACATTGCTCGTCATCCGAGATCTGTAACCGCTACTGAGGACCGATTTTACGGGATGAGACAGCTTCAGAATCTACATGTATTGAGCACCTAACTTGTGTTTACGAAACCGGAAACTCGGACTTCGTGATGCTGAGTTCTCCCGCTTCACTTTGTGGTTGGTAGCAAACCTGTGCGGGATGAACGTCTTGTCGTAGCCATCCCTGGCCCGGGCTTCACGAACTCCAACCCCGCAATTTCCTGGCCTCTGTATTTATTGTATGGCCACTCCCCGCAAATGTCAAACGTCAAACTATTCAGCATCACCACAATACGCATTAACAATGGCTCACTTGCCTCCGAAAAACGCGACGGTCGCGAATTCCCGGGTCTTTGACGGCGGCTTAGACACTTTGGCCGCAGCGGATGGGAAACTCGAGCAGTATCAGTTGGAGACCGTAGATACCAAGGTACCTCATGAAGAAGAAACAGCTATTCGTGAATCTTTGAGCAATAAGCAGTCTCCTTGGACCAAAAAGATGTTCAAACTTTATCTTGTGCTGTTCATCCCATATCTTTGCGCAACTCTGAATGGATATGATAGTTCTCTAATGGGATCTATTAATGCCATGACTTCATATCAGGATTTTTTTCATATGTTCGTATTTTTTTTTTTTTATTTTTTAAGACAGTGAGTCTATATTAACCTCCATTTCAGGTCGACAAAGGGTTCTTCTACCGGAATTGTCTTCGCAGTTTATAACATTGGCCATTTACCATCTTTCTTATTCACTGGACCCCTAAACGACAGATACGGTCGTCGGTGGGGTATGTTTACGGGAAGTTTTTTGGTTGTTATTGCTACTTGCATTCAGGCACCTGCAATCAATCGGGGAATGTTCATTGCTGGGCGTTTTTTACTTGGATTTGCAGTCTCGTTTTGTACAGTCTCTGCTCCTTGCTATGTCTCTGAAATGGCACATCCTCAATGGCGTGGTACCCAGACTGGTCTATACAACACTTTCTGGTATTTAGGATCGATTATTGCTTCATGGGTTTCTTATGGCTGTGCTTTTATTTTACACGAAGTTGGTTTTAGAATTCCTATTTGGTGTCAACTTTGTACGTCCTTATTAGTTTGCGTGTTTGTCTTCCTTATTCCTGAATCTCCACGCTGGCTTATGTCGCAAGATCGTGAAGAGGAAGCGAGACAGGTTCTGGGGAAATTTCATGGAGAAGGAAATCCCTATCATCCTATCGTAGAGCTGCAAATTGCTGAAATGCGCTCTCAATCCGATGCTACTGACAGAATGAAGACTACAGCTATTTGGGATTATAGGGTTTTGTTTCAGGATCGTGCTTCTCGCTATAGAATGCTTTGCGCTATGTGCATGGCTGTTTTCGGCCAATGGTCTGGAAATTCTCTGTCCTCTTACTATCTTCCTGTCATGATGGAAACCGCTGGTATTACCAGCCAGCACACCAAGTTACTCCTTAATGGAATCAACCCTGCTATCTGCTGGTTAGGCGCAGTTATTGGAGCCAATTTGACAGATATCGCTGGAAGACGTAAATTACTTATGACTACTGGTGTTATTGCATCTGCTTGTTTTGCAATTATCATGGCTACTACTAAATACGGAGTTGAAAACAATGATACTGCTATGTCGCATACTGCGATTGCATTTGTTTACATCTTTTCTTTCTCATTTTCTTTGGGTTGGAACCCTTTGCAAGCTATGTATATCGCGGAAGTTCTCAGTACTGAATTACGAGCTCGTGGTTCTGCACTTGGTGTCGTTGTTACTAGTTGTGCCGGCGCGATCATTCAGTATTCTTCCGGTCCTGCATTTGCTTCCATCTCATACTATTTCTATCTTGTTTTTGTGTTTTGGGATCTTATCGAAGTCGCAGTTATATATTTCTTCTTTGTGGAAACCAAAGGTCGTACACTTGAAGAACTTGAAGAAGTATTCCAGGATCCTCATCCTGTTCGCAAATCTTTACAGAAGAGATCTGCTGCTACTGTTAGCATGACTCTCAAGAAGGATATTGATGATGGGGAAGCATAAGTTTGGTTGCTGATTTGTAGCGTTTTGTAGTAATTGTCAATATATCTGCTGAGTTTGTAAAGTATCTGTTTAGTGTAATTTACAGTGCATTCTGTTGACATTCGGAGTCTCTTTAAACGTCTACTGAAATGAATGTGCACACGATGGAAATACGGATTTCAGAAAGTTTCTGGCACAACTAGTATAGTTAAAAAGTTTTCAAATTTTATAGAGCCAATGTAAATGCCAACAAAATCTATTTTAATAAAATTCTACAAAATCAACCTAATACTTTTTTTATCGGCAGCCATACGAACAGTCTTTGCTCCATCAATAGATTTAATCTCTGCACCACGATCTTCAGCCCCAACTTTTTCCACGCCAACAATTTTAATAGTCCAGTCGTGAGTAATTTCCCCGCTGGAAACTTCAATATCAAGAGTAGATGACTGAATGCCTCCAGAAATTTTAAGCGTGACTTTACTTTCACCCTTTACATCCTTATAGTCAGGAATCATAATTTCTTTGTCGGAATCTTCTGATGCGTTGATTAAAACGGTAAAATTGCTCGCCCAATCATATTCAACTTTTTCGTTAGAGTCTCCAAAAACAAGAACTCCGCCAGGTCGCAATAGAGCAGGCAAGGACATGAAATCATGTTTCTCAGTGTAATATCTTCCACCCTCGCGTAATTTCCCATCATCGAGAAGACCATACCATTTCCCAGCGTTAGTCTCAGTGCGCGGAATATAGTAAGTTACGGTTCCCTTAGCATTAAATATCGGAGCGACGAGAATTTCCGAACCGAAAAAGTACTGGGTGTCAAGATTCCAGACAGCTGGATCGTTTGCAAATTCAATAAACGTATTTCTCATCATTGAAATACCAGTGCGATGAGCAATCAGTGCTTGTGAAATTACATAGGGCATTAATGATTGCTTAAAATTGACAAATCTCTTGAGTACAAGATCGGATTCACCAGAAGGATCAAGAACCCAAGGAACACGATAGGAGTGACTTCCATGAAGACGTGAGTGAGAAGACATCAATCCAAAGGCAATCCAGCGCTTGTAAAGCACAGGATCGGGCTTTCCTTCGAATCCTCCAATATCATGAGCCCAGAATCCAAATGCAGCAAGAGAAAGTGAAAGACCGCCACGGAGAGATTCTGCCATTGCCCCGAAAGTGGATTGAGGATCACCACCCCAGTGAACAGGGAATCGCTGTCCACCGGCAGTAGCGGAGCGAGCAAACAAACAGCCTGAACCAGATCCCAGCTTCTTTTCAATAATCTCGAACGTTGTTTTATTATACAAGAAAGTAAAATAGTTGTGCATTTTCTCAGGGTCAGATCCATCAAAGAACACGGCATCACCAACAGGAATACGTTCTCCAAAGTCGGTTTTGAAAGTATCAACTCCAAGGTCAATTAATCTGGCAAGTTTAGACTGAAACCATTCGCAAGCAGCGGGATTTGTAAAATCAACAAACGCTTGGCCTGCTTGCCAGAAATCATGCTGCCACACACTTCCATCAGTTCGTTTGATAAAGTAACCATTCTCTTTACCCTCTTTGAATAAAGCAGATTCTTGAGCAATATAGGGATTAATCCAGACACACACACGAGTACCGCGGTCCTTTAAAGCCTTTAAATCCGCAGCAGGATCGGGAAAAAAGTCACTATCAAATTCAAAATCAGACCATTGGAAACGCTTCATCCAGAAACAGTCATAATGAAACACGGAAACATTAATTCCACGCTCGGACATTCCATCAACGAAGCTAAGTACGGTGTCTTTATCATAGTTTGTTGTGAAGCTAGTACTAAGCCATAATCCAAAACTGTAAGTAGGGGGAAGCGCAGGTTTGCCAGTGAGGATGGCGTATTTCTGAATAATTTCTTTAGGAGATGGACCGTAGATAACGTATGCCGATAGCTTTTCACCAGGAATAGTGATATTGATACGAGTAGTACGTTCGGATTGAATTTCATATTGAACAAGGCCAGGAGATGGGATGAAAATTCCGTAGCCTTTAGAAGTGATGTAGAACGGAATATTCTTGTATGAGAGTTCTGAACCACTTCCTCCGTCTTCATTCCACATTTCGACAAACTAAAATCCATATTAGAAAATGTTGAGTGCTGAAAATATAGCAACACATACCTGGCCATTCTTGACTAAAGGACCGAATCGCTCACCTAATCCGTAGACTTTCTCGCCGATGTCGACGTCAAACTGGTAAGTAACATAGCGCTTGCCGCGAGTAGGATCAAGGTAACTCTGCTTAGCTCTAACATTGTTATCAACACGAACATATCCCACTGATCGAAATCCCAATTGAGTCAAGAGAGACGATTCACCGTCTTCATCTGGGGCGGTGAACGAGAGATTGAACGACGATGGACGAGTGTCGAGAGTAGCAGTAAGCTTTCCCGAGACAAGTGTTGCCCCATCCTCGGTCTGTACAATCTCCGGCACAAAGTCGGGCTTGCCGTCGGGGAAAAGCTCAAAGTTGGGTCCGCTGTCAACAGAACTGTGGCCAGCGTGGTGAATGGAGGTTATGTAAACAATGTCCTCAACCGGGGAAGAGATCGTGTGTGTGAGCGAAGACGTGTTTAAAGTGTCTCCGCGTGTTTTGATGGCTTTGGCGGACTATGGCGAGCGTTAACGGGGAACAGTACTTATAATAAACAGCAGCAGTAGAACTCACTGTAACCGCGTATATTTCATCCTTTTGAACTGTAGTTTTGAAGACTTCGACCGCCCAGTCAACGACTGTGTCCGCCGTCGGCTCCCACATGCCCTGCGATACTTTAACCATTGTCTTTGTCGTTTTTGTAAATGCAGCTATTGTCGAGAATCGAGGAGGCAGCGAGAGCGGGGGCCATGGCGGCAAGATAAAGCGGGGAACTGGGGTTAAAGGGAGCGCGGGCCGCAGGTCCGAAGCCAAAGGTCTTCGGCTAAAGTGGGAGTGCGGCTAAGTTTGCTGGATGGGGACATAACTTATCCTTTCAATCCCGCGTTTAACCGCAACAATGCTTCGGATATCTTGCCCGCAACAGATAGATCACAGCAATTTAAGAGGGTCCGGTCCGTTTTGGACCCTCTGACTCCTTATTTTTGCCATATCTGCTTCAACTCTCCCCTCTTTTCCCCTTCCTGTCGCTCTCTTGCCAATAGAAGCAATGGGCGCTGACTTTGATGTCGACACTGTCATCGAGCAATTGACCACAGACGAAAAGGTCGCTCTTCTTGCGGGTACGATGCGTGGACGGTGTTGTTTCTGGGTTGTTGCCTAACGCCGGCTGTGAGGCTAACTTCAATTTATCCTGCTCAGGCGCCGACGGCTGGCACACTGCCAAGGTTCCTCGTCTCGGAATCCCCGCCATTCGTGTCACGGACGGGCCCAATGGCGTACGCGGCACCCGCTTCTTTAACGGCACTGCGGCCGCCTGCTTTCCTTGCGGAACTGGGCTTGGAGCTACTTGGAACATTGAGCTTCTTACGAAAGGTGGTGCGTTGATGGGAAATGAAGCCATTGCAAAGTGTGCTCATGTCGTTCTCGGTCCGACCGTCAACATCCAGCGAGGTCCCTTAGGCGGTCGCGGCTTTGAGAGCTTTTCTGAGGACCCTCTTCTTTCTGGAAAATGTGCAGCAGCTATAATCAACGGAATTCAGAGTACCGGAGTGATTGCCACAATCAAACACTTTGTCAACAATGACCAGGAGCACGAACGAAAGGCCGTCAATGTTATTGTATCTCAAAGAGCTCTTCGAGAAATTTATTTGATGCCTTTTCAAATCGCTATTAGAGAATCAAATCCCGGTTCTATCATGACCGCGTACAACAAAGTCAACGGAGCTCATGCCAGTCACAATAAATCTCTTCTTACCGATATTCTTCGCACCGAGTGGAAATACGATGGAATGATAATGAGCGATTGGCACGGTATTTATTCCTCCGCTGATTCAGTGAACGCTGGACTTGATCTTGAAATGCCTGGTCCTACTTTGTTTCGTGGTCACTTACTTAACCGTGGTCTTAACGCTCGTACTATCACAATGCATACCATCGATGAACGGGTTCGTAATGTTCTCAAGCTGGTTAAGCGCGCTCAAGTTCTTGACATTGATCCGGATGGAACCGAGTCTACTTGCAACAATACGCCTGAAACTGCTGCTTTACTCCGTCAAATTGCCCAGGAGTCGATTGTACTGTTGAAAAATGAAGACTCTCTACTTCCTCTTAGCAAGGAAAAAAGTACTGCGGTCATTGGACCTAACGCTAGAGTTGCTACTTTCTGTGGTGGTGGGTCCGCATCGTTGCTGCCATACTACGCTGTCACTCCTTATGATGGTATTGCGGAAAAGTTGACACCCAAAATTCCACTGTATACCGAAGGAGCTCCAGTTTATAAATCCATTCCCATGTTAGGAAAGCACAACTGCATGACTCCTTCTGGTGAACCGGGTCTTCGATTTCGTGCATTTAGAGAGCCTGCTTCTGTTACCAATCGAAAGCCTGTTGATGAGCTCACTTTACAGAGTGGAAATGTTTTTCTTACTGATTACGAGCATCCTTCGATCATTGATTTGCATGTTTTTTATGCTGATTTCACTGGTGTTTATACACCCGAAGATTCTGGACTATATGAGTTTGGCCTAACTGTTTACGGTACCGCAAAGCTCTATATCAATGGAGAGCTTGTGATCGATAACGAGACCAAGCAAACTCAAGGTTCTGGGTTCTTTGGATACAGCACTAGAGAAGAATCCAAAAAAGTTGAACTTGTTAGCGGAACTTCTTACGAAGTTCGAGTTGATTTTGGAAGCGCTATGAGCTCTACTCTTCCTTCGCTTACTGGAGATGTTCCAGGTGGCGGTGTCAAAATTGGAGTTGTCAAAGTTAACGATCCCGATGTTGAGATTCTTAACGCGGCGCACATTGCATCACAAGTCGACCAAGTTGTCGTCTGTGTTGGACTTAGCGGTGATTTTGAGTCGGAAGGTTTTGATCGTCCTGATATGGCTTTACCCGGAAATACTGACAAGTTGGTTTCGTCTGTTTTAGCGGCAAATCCAAACGCCTGCGTTGTCGTTCAATCGGGATGTCCGGTTGAAATGCCGTGGGAAAAGCATGCTAAGAGCATAATTCATGCGTGGTACGGCGGCAATGAGACCGGAAACTCTATTGCCGATATCCTTTTTGGGGATACTAACCCATCGGGAAAACTCTCGCTGTCGTTTCCGGCGCGTAATGAAGATAATCCGGCGTTCCTTTGTTTCCGATCAGATCGGGGACGAGTCATATATGGGGAGGATGTCTATGTTGGTTACCGCTATTATGAAAAATGTAAGAAAGCTGTGTTGTATCCCTTTGGCCATGGTTTGTCCTACTCAAAATTCAAGTTTGTAAACTTGGAAATTGTTGCTGGCGAGGAAGAAGTTGATGTTACAGTGACTGTTAAAAATGTTAGTGGACCCGTTGGATCCGAGGTTGTTCAGGTATATGTCAGTCAACAGAATCCTACAATCAGCCGCCCATTGAAAGAGCTGAAGGGGTTTACGAAGGTTTTATTGACTTCGGGCGAGAGCAAGACCGTCACAGTCAACTTATCGTTAAAGAGTGCAACCTCTTTCTTTGATGAAATTGAGAATCAGTGGATTAGTGAAAAGGGTGAGTACACTGTTCACGTTGGAAATAGTAGTGATGGGATTCAGGCCGTGGGAAAGTTCAGCACCCAAAAGACCTTTTACTGGTCTGGATTGTAGATTTCTGAATACATTTATGCAATTTTTGCTTAATTTTTTTTTCTTGCGTGGTAGCTAAACTAGTCTGGATAGAGAGCTTGTAGTGTTTAAAAGTAATATAAACAGATAAACATATGATTATCCTGACGTAAAAAATTGTGACCGCAGTTGGAGCCTGAGATTCAGACATGAGTAAAGCCGATGCATTTAGCCTGGCACTGTGTTTAGCCTACATTAGCCTACATCAAAGCCATACTAGTCGTAGAAAAATTAGCAAAACAAAGCCTGTCCAGTGACAAATCATGGAAGCAGGAAGGAAGCGGGATGACGGCCCGACTACGCGGTTTTACATTGTTTACGCCAACGCCGATGCCCGCCGGTCTGGGGCAGGGCGCGGGTTGGGCCATATGCGGGATATATAGAAACAGAGATGAAATTTTATCGCCATTTAACAACAAGATGCTAGCAGGAATGAACTTTTTAATATTAGATACTTGTGACTCATCTAAAGATACAGCTGGAATGATTAGAAGAAAGAGAGATTTTATAAAGAATCGGGGACATATTGCAAAACTGGGGTAATAAGGTTTATTATGAAAGTTTGTTGTCTTGCACAACCCCGCATTGACTCGCGGAAATGCTGCCGGCTACAAAGCTGCTTGGTCGGCAATCAATTTGCTGCCACAGCTTCTTAGCCGGCTGAATCGCTCTTATTTTTGTTTATATATAAGCCATGCTATTCTGCAATGCTTTTCTGGGTGCTCACCAGTTACTAATCATCAGCTATTCACAATGGCAGTCAGCATCAAGCACGACGTTGAATATCTTGAGGACGGAGACTTGTGTCCTGACAACTACTACGCCGGAGATTTGCTTGTTGGCCAGGCAAAAATTGCCTCCGACAGCGAGCATGAACTTGGTTTTCGCCAGGCCTTTAAGCTCTATCCCAAAGCTGTCTTCTGGTCCTTTATTCTCTCACTTACAATCGTTATGGAAGGTTATGATGGATCTCTTATGAGTAACTTTTGGTCCTATCCCCACTTTGTGGAAAAATATGGAAAGTACTACGCAAACATTGACCAGTTCCAAATTCCCGGTCCCTGGCAGGTTGCTGTTGGCGACGCTTCTGGTATTGGCACTTTCTTTGGTGTCTTGCTGAACGGTTATTTGTCAAAGTATTTTGGTCACCGGACGATTCTTATGGGTGGTCTTGTTTTTATGTCTGGATTTATTTTCATTGTTTTCTTTTCAAGCAATTTGCAAATCCTGTTTGCTGGCCAACTTCTTTGTGGTATCCCGCTCGGTATCTTTGCAACTGTCGGTCCTGCCTATGCGTCTGAAGTATGTCCTATGGCGTTGCGTGGTTATCTTACCGCTTATATCAACCTTTGTTGGGCAATTGGTCAGCTTATTGCGGCCGGTGTCCTTAATGGTATGAAAAATGTCGATAGCAAATGGTCGTACCGTGTCCCACAAGCAATTCAGTGGGCATGGCCTGCGCCCATTTTCATTCTTATCTTTTTTGCGCCTGAATCCCCGTGGTGGCTAGTACGACGTGGTCGTCTTGTTGAAGCTGAACGGTCGGTTATTCGTCTTAGTTCACCTGGAGCGCCTTCAACTCCTCGTCAAATGGTAGCTATGATGGTTCAAACTGATAAAATTGAGAAATCCATGCAATCGAATGATTCTTATCTGCAGTGTTTCAAAGGTGTCGATCTCCGACGAACTGAGATTTGCTGTGGCGTTTTAATGGGCCAAGTACTGAGTGGAGGTCCATTTGCCTACTCGCCTACCTACTTCTTTGTTCAAGCTGGTATGTCATCTGACGATGCTTACAAGATTAATGTTGGAGGAACTGCACTTGCATTTGTTGGAACTTGTCTATCATGGTTTTTGATTCCTCGATACGGTCGTCGTCCTATTTACTTTTATGGAATGGTTTCAATGACAATTGGATTATTTCTTATCGGGTTTTTGTCGCTTGCACCGTCATCTCATGATGGCGCACGATGGGGTGCGGCTGCTATCACCGTTCTTTGGCATTTTATTTACTCACTCACAATCGGACCTATGGGATGGACAATCGCTTCTGAAATGTCATCTACCAGACTTCGTCAGCAGACTTTATGCATTGGAAGAAATGCTTATTATATAGTGAATCTCTCGGCTGGAGTTCTCGAGCCTTATATGATTAATCCGACTGAGTGGGGCTGGAAGGGTAAGACTGCGTTTTTCTGGGCTGGATCAGCTATTTTAACTACAACCTGGGTATTTTTCCGACTTCCAGAGGGAAAGGATCGGACATATGAAGAACTTGATATTTTGTTTGCAAAGAAAATTTCATCTAGAAGATTCGCAAAGTATGAAATTGATCCTTCGGATGAAGAGGAATATGCTAGGAAAATTGTCTTTGCTGAACAAAGGGCAGATGCGGAAGAACATGAACTTTGACAAATTAATAAATCTGCCAACTCGGACACTAGAGGGGCATAACTGACTTTTCTTTTTTTATTTATTTTTTAATTTTGCTATATCTTAGTGAAACTGTTTGTTCATATCCTGTAGCTGGTTATTATTTCTAATATAATTTTCTGCAGACTACAGTAACGAGTTAAACCCCAGCAAAAGTGAAAGTAAACAATAGTGAAATATTACATAAAATTGAATTACACGAAATTGACTATAGAATGAACAAACAAAAATAAACCAACTGTTAAGAAGTACTTTAATTTCATTTCAAACGACTTCATATTCCCACATTGCCCGTGCCTTCAGCTTGCTTTGACACTGGCTCGTCCCAACTCCCAATTACAGAGCTGACTTTTTCCGCATTGGTCGAGCGACTGCTCTCACTTTGTGATTTTGATTGAATGAGCGAGTACAAAATAATTCAGTGATCAACGTGCAGACCCAAATTAGGACCTTTATTGTAATAGTTTGCTTATTGTTTGCTTATTTTCTAAGGTTTTTCCAAAGTAATTTTTTTTAGTTTGGGGAAAGCTCGGTTTCGAATTGGATTTAAGCGGGAGGGCAGTACAAAATCGCCGGCTAGACGTAGGTCACTCACACTTGCCGAATCGCAACACAGAGAAATGCCAACATTAAACCGGTAAAGTATAGGGCTTAGCCCAATTAAATTGACTGCCAATCAGTGTTATCCAATGGGTTGAGGGAGTTAGAGACTGGATGAGATCGGCCAAGTTGAGTTTAGTCAAGGTGGTAATATGTGAGCCAGTCGTCCACTGTTGCGAAGCAGAACGCGAGTTTGCTTAATGCTATAGGAAGCTCGAGGCGGATCAAGTTTACAAGATTCAGCAGCATTGCCCAGGCAGAGAGCACCGCATTCTGCAAAGAGCCGGAGATAGGACGGAACTAGCAAAGTGCATTAGTTCACCGGAAGAAAAGCTTTAATGGGTACGACGATGTCGGTAAGCTTCTTTGGCTTGGTTCGTCGCTTAAAGCGTGCACGTGTGTCGCGACGCGTAGTTGCTGTGGTCGCCGCATCTTCCTGAAAAGGCTTAGCCTCCAATTTAAGCATCGGGCACATAGTACCCAGGTCTTGGCAGCTCTCGGGTCGTCAATCAACAGATTGGTTCCCTCGTTGGCCCTTGCTCACCTGGAGTTCGGTTACCAACTTGGTAACTAATTGATTTCGATTGGCTTCCGACAGAGCACGTTGGCCTGCCAGAGCTCTCTTGTTCGTCCCCTTGGGCTTTGCAATCGGAACCCAATTCCAGCTTATCGACAAACAGCCTTGCTGTCAAGCCGTATTGTTAATTCGCGCTGTCAAATCGTGCTTGTGAAATTGCTCAATCGAGACGTGCGTACTCTTTTTTCAAACTACTTAAGTACTCGATGTAGCTGTCTAGGTGATATATCCTCCGCCGTCAGTAGATCAATTGAAGAATTCAAGAATAAACCATGAAATTCTTCTCAACTGCTATCGCCATCGTCGGCCTTGCGGTTTCTTCGCTCGCTCAGATCCATGTTCCCGGCTCCGTCCCCGAGAACCCCCTCGAGCCTTTACAGCACCGTCTTGCCTATGCCGGTCCTACCGGTATGACTGTGTCCTGGAACACTTACGCTGAGGTTAAGAAGCCCGAAGTTCATTACGGTGAGAACGTCTGGAATCTTTCCAGCGTCGCTTATGGAACTTCCAAGACCTATGAGACCTCTACAACCTGGTCTAACCATGTCACGATCTACGGATTGGAACCCGATACTACTTATCATTACATTGTCTCCAACACCAACTGCGGTAACTGTAGTGAACTTCCTGCTTACACGTTCACTACTTCTCGTCCTAAGGGTGACTACACACCTTACACCGCTGCCGTTGTCATTGATATGGGTACGTTGCGACTATTTTAATATGAGTTGAATTATTAGTTAGCTAACTATACGCAGGTGTTATGGGAGAGTATGGTGAGTCTGCTGAGAGTGAGGCTGCTACCGGTGCATTCACTCCTGCAGAGAGCAACACCATGCAGTCACTTGCTCAGTTTCGTGATGGGTACGAACTGTTGCTCCACCGTAAGTTACCTTAAGTTTAAATCTCGAATATCCCGAGTTTCTTTGCTAATACTTCACAGCCGGTGACTTGGCGTATGCGGATACCTGGTTGTCTGAGTACCTCCATGGATACCTCAACATCACTCTTGACCAAGGAAAGGAAATGTACACTTTCTTATTAAACTCGTACTTTGATGAGCTTCAGCCTGTTACCTCTGTTCGTCCTTACATGGTTGCTCCCGGTAATCACGAGTCTAACTGCGATGAGGGCGGTACCACTTACGAGGGTGTCACTTACGACCTTTCTCTCTGCCCCAAGGGACAGACTAACTTTACTTACTACAACAACCACTTCTCCATGCCTGGTGAGGAGTCTGGCGGTGTTGACAACTTCTGGTATTCATTTGACCATGGAATGGTTCATTACGTTATGATTAATACTGAGACTGATCTCGGTAATGGTTTGATTGGTGAGGATGATGTTAACGGACCTGAGGATATGGACTCTGGCCCATTCGGATCTTACCCCAACGAGCAGATTGACTGGCTTGAGAACGATCTTGCTTCCGTTGACCGTACCCTCACTCCTTGGATTATTGTCTCTGGCCATCGTCCTTGGTATGCTTCCGCTAAAAATGTTTCCAACACTATCTGCTGGAACTGCAAGATTGCGTTCGAGCCCCTTCTCTTGAAGTACAACGTTGATATGGTTTTTTACGGACACATTCACATGTACGAGCGTAATAACCCAGTTGCAAACGGTGTCGCTGATCCCAATGGACTCGACAACCCTTCCGCCCCCATGTACATTCTCAACGGTCTCGGTGGTCACTACCATGGTACTTCGGAGTACGTTCTCCCTCTCAATGATTACTCCGCCTACCTCCAAAACACCACCTACGGATGGTCCAGATTGACGTTCCACAACTGCACCCATCTCACTCATGACTTTATCTCCTCCGCTAACGGATCCGTTCTTGACACTGCTACTCTTTACAAGAACCATGGATGCGCTGCCAAAACCGTTTCCAACGTCACCTCCAACTCAACCACTCCTTCTCCATCTGAAGTTACCACTAACGCTGCTGGTTCAATTCAAGCACCTGCTACTTTATTGGCCACTGTTCTCATCGTTTTATCGGCTCTTTTCATGTAAAAAAAAAGTTGTTTATGACGAAAATATTTGCTGTTTTTGAGTTGAAAGTAGCACTTTGGTAGAGCTTTTTTGCTAAGGCGAATATTACAGAATCTTAAGCGTGAATCTTAATAAAATCATATTTTCTCCATTCCGTCTTTAAAATTTAGCGAAGAGGAAAAAGAAAAAAAATTAAAAAGTTTACAATTAATTGCTTTCGTCATAGGGTTTTTATCATAGGGTTATAATAAAGCCCTATATAAAAACCCTACAATTAAGGTTAGCGCGATTGATAAACTCTGTTTTGGCCTCCCATCCCGTCATCGTTTCGTGATTTGAAATGTGTGATTGGAGTTGTGATAATGCTTACTTATGACTAAGTCAAATCTGTATTTTTTTTTTTTTTGGTTCTTTTATTGTTTTTGTAGAAAACTATAAGATTGTTCCACTGCATATAATTTAGTGATAATAGAAAAATAAAGCTGACTAAACTAGTAAATGTTTGGCAAATCACATTTTATGAAGATGACTATTTTTAGACCATCTTCTCAGTGTTTTTCCATAATAATAGAGTGGTATAGTTAAGAATAAAGCCCCCAAGTTCAAAGCCAGAATAGTAATGGTAGGTGCAATATACCCTGCTTTCATAATCCATGGAGTGAGAAATTTCGAAACTCCATATCCTATGAGATTTTTGTTGATAGTGAGGTTAAGTAAGATTTCACCAGCAACAGGCTTGTAACAGTCGACAGCGTAGGTTATGGCAATGGTTGGAATTGAAGCTGTTTGTGCACCGATGAGTGCATAACCTACTATAACGATGATTTCCCAGCGCCATCGATATTGATATCCAAATGTCATTACCAAGCAGCCGACGGTTAACAAAACCACATAAGGGATCAATGAGGGAAGACGCATTTCAGGTTCACGGATTCCGTTGTTTCGCTTAGTAGCACGAGTTGATATCCAATCAGATAAGGGACCCGAAGTAATTACTCCAACCGAAGCACCAATCCAAGGGCCAAAACTAAGATATCCAACTTGAGCTGCAGTCATATTATATGGAGGAGCAGTGAAGAATGCTGCACAGGTTAAATTAACGACCAGGAAAGCTGCAGCAGAGAAAGCGAATACGAATGCACTCCATTGAACGATTGGATATGCGAACAATTCGAATGGAACGGTTACTATTCTGCGTATATCAGAATCATAACCTCTAGCAACTTTGGGAAACAGAGCAAATTGATCACGGCATGGACCTCCTTTTCCTAAGTATCTATCGTGATGTTCTATAGCAGGGCGTTGTTCATTCGCGATATCTTCGCAGAGGTCAGCAACACCTTTTGTTGCGATATCCAAATCAGAAACAAAGGTCTCCGAACCTCGTTCCATTTGATTCATAACATTGTCGACATTTGAATTCGACGATCCAGTCGCGACTTTCTCAGCATCTTCTTCGGTGGGCTCTGGAGCAGCATTTCGATTCCATTTTGTTTCTGGGACAAAGAATACCTGGTAAATAGAGATAAATGCATACAAAGCGGTGTTTAACCACCAGAATGAGCGCCAACCGTATAAATCGGTCATTTTTCCTGCGACAATAGGACCAATCATGAGGGTACCCATATATGACCATAAGTAGACTCCCATGTACTTTCCGCGATCATGAAGGAAGATGAGGTCGGCGATCATCATGGGGCCGAATGTCTCAGAAACGCCAGCGGCAATTCCATGAATGGCCGAAGCAGCAAGAAAGGAGTTGTAGCTAGTGGCAAGAGAACGCCAGATGCATGCGCCGACGCCGAGAAGCGTGGAGAAAAGCAAGGCTGGGCGACGGCCGTAGCGCGTTGAAATTGGGATCCACAAAAAGTTTGAAAAGCCTAATACAAGAATACACACTCCGGTCTAGCATATGGTCAGCGTAATCCTTGACACCTAACGAGAGACAACTTACAAATTGGATGACATCCTGCAAATCACGATGCCACTCGTGCATATAATACTCAACCTGCGGACTGACAGAAAGTGGTCCAAAGGCATTGATCGCGGTCTGCATATTGACGCCCACGATAGTGAGAAGTTTCCAAGTGCGAGACCAGTTTAAAGGGTCGTTTTTGTGCTCATGAGGTTGCGGCACAAGAACCTGGCCATGACGGCTGCGAACGAAATGCACAGATTGGACTGAACACCGAAGTTAGCGAAGTAGATCAAGATGGAGTATTAAACAACGTACGGTCGCGCATGACTTCGGTTCCTGGAAGCAGCTCTGCATTAGCAAGTTCCTGCTGCTCAATCGCATGCTCATTTTGCATTGTAACAGAAGCCATGTTTGCAGTAGTGGATAAAGAAAGAAAGGAGACGAGGGGGAAGACATCCAGTGTTTTATCTGGGGAGGGTAGACGAAATAAGGTTCGCAAGCGTGCGGGGAAGTTCCTAAGTTCCTTGCAGCCCGTTGAGAGTCGGCAGGACTCAGCAGCCACTCTTCAGAGAATACTGCCGGTGCCTTTTAGTCAAATCAGCTCGGTTATGCAGAATTAGGGCTAGCGCAGTGCCCTAGAAAAAGGAAGTTCATTAGCAGCAATCCTTAAAACAACGATCCGATGCGATCGCTTGTCTGGGCGCGACGTCGAACAGGGAGCGGATCCGAGACGTCTGCCCCACTTGATGCCCGCTTATATTTAACTAATTATATTAATATTTATCTACCTTCTAATTTTTTAATTACAACCGGCCATATATTATCACCATTTTCTAAGCGAGTGGAGCATTCCGAGCGGAGATTACAGACCAAGAAGGTATATCAGGCGGCACACTCTTTTTCCTTCAAATAATAAAAAGAAAATGACGCGCATTGTTTATCCAACAACAAACTTCGATATTGCGCATACAAAAGACCCCTGAGTTTAATGAACCATCTTGCCTTACCCACTCGCTGTACATTATACAGACCAATACAGTTGTTTCTGAAACCTGACAATTCTTCAAATACTACACGAGTTATTCACTTTTCAGGCTTTGTTCATATCAATCTTCAGCACATACCCACTTATGGAAACCCTATCCTCATGCACAGTCAGCATATAAATGTTTCATTAGTCATTTCACGTGATGTACTCTATTTCTGCTACGGCCCTTCCCAGCCGAGCGCCACCGAGCCGCATACCCGAGTGATCCGCGCGGTCCGCTCGGTGTTGACGCGAGTATTTCAGAAGCCTTGTTCTGCTTGCTTTCTGTTCTTCGCTTTTACTCTCAACCGCTGGAATTTATTCGAAATGACTACCAGAAGCATTATTCGCTCTATCAAGAACGTGTCGTACACTCGCGCTCAGGTTAAAGTCCGCAGTGGTATGTTTTAACTTCTGAGACCTGTAAGCGATTAATTACTGACAACCTGTAGCAACTAGTAATGATGACTGGGGCCCAAGTGGATCCGACATGGATGATATTTCACGAATGACTTATGAAGCGTATGTTTGATATATTGCGCTTTATATGTTTATAAAAATCACTGACACAATTAATATAGGCAAGACTTTTATGATGTCATGGACATGCTTGACCGAAGATTAAACGACAAGGGTAAAAACTGGCGCCACGTTCTTAAAGTACGTCTCTACACGCCATGTTCTGTGGTATTTAGTTCTAACATTTATTTAGGCACTTTTAGTTTTGAATTATCTTTTACATTTCGGCTCGGAAAATGTAGTCAGATATACTAGAGATAATATTTACATTATCAAAACTTTACGTGAATTTGTGTATATTGATGAAGTTGATAATGATTGTGGAATCAATAGTATGTCCCTTTGTTCTTTACTCCAAACGTAAGCACTGACAGGGAAAAATTAGTCCGACTTCAATCAACAGAGCTTGTTAAATTCTTACTCGACGAAGAACGAATTCGGACCGAGCGCGCTGACAAGCACAAACTTCGTGAGAAGATGGTTCGTCAAGGTTATGATTTATTTGCACTACGACCAGTTACGAAAATGCCAAGTATAAATGCAGTCAACGATAATCCGGCAATGGTAGCTCCCATTTCCGATTCAATCTCAGAGGATGAATTAAGTTATGATCCTGAGCCTCGTCAGCAACGTCGCAGAGCTTATACAAATCCAGCGAAGAAATCTATTGAAGAAGATTTACTTCGAGAGGAATTTGAATCTAAAGTCGTGGCTAAAAAGGAAGCTGAATTTAACCGTCGACGACAAAGAGCTGCCTCTGCTGCTTCTACATTTTCTGGAAACTCTGCTGAGAAGAGGCAGCAATTTGGTGCCGTTCGCGTGGATGCAACTAGTCAGTCATATGTTCAACCTACTGATTATACAAGAGCTGGGTATCCTACTAATTTAATGCCTCAATTGACTGGTTACCCAACTCCTCAGTCACAAATCCAACAACCAACATTCATAGTTCAGCAACAAACTGGTGCTATTCCTCAACAAACTGGTGCTATTCCTCAGCAAGCTGAGTATCTTTCACAGCAGCCAACTGGGTATTTTTCACAGCAGCCAACTGGACTACTAACTCCAGTAAGTTTACCTACAAGCCCACCATTATCTCAACAAAGTACTCAATCGCAATTTTTCCCTTCCGTATCTGCTGCGCAGACTTTGACTCCGAGTGTAACTGGTTTGGTACAGAATCCTTGGTATGACCAGCAGAACTCTCAACTCAATCAGCATATGATGAGTACTCAGCAAACTCCTGTATTTTTTTATCCTGCTGTACAACAACTACCTCAATCTCAGCAGCAGCCTCAACAGCAGCAGCAGTTACAGCAGCTACAGTTTGCTCCACTTATTTCTTATACATAAATTGCTTACTATCCTTTTTTATATTATTTATACTAAATACCAATCGAGAGTTTCGTTTCCGATTATTTTATTTAATGTTTACAATTTTCTTTACGATACGCGGGGCGCTTTTGTATTTTTCTGGTCTTGTTGGATGTTGGGAGGGGGAGTATTTGTGTCTATATGTGTAAATATAGTTTGTAAATTCATTAGTGACGAGGGAAGAATATAAAACTGTATTCTTAACAATCAGAAGTTAATTAGAGTGAGCAATGCGGCAGTTTATAATTACCCAGATAAAAATGAAAGGTAAAGTAACTGAACATTGCACGGTTGTTTAATATTTGATGGCGCAACGAGCATTGCAGGAAATTCAATTTATAAAGGAGCAGCAATATCAGCAATTTACCCCACTTATCCCACTTATCTCTTTAATCATGAACTTCAACAATCTACCTTTGATAAAACTTAGAGATTTTTGAAAATATGAGTTAAAATGTATTATGCATACATCTGTGTTTTCGCTACACGTGACTCCTTTGAGTATTCTGCTTGTCAGTTGGAGAAAGAGTACATGTTTTGCAAAGCCACATGTGGGTGGATCTGGTCCGCTATTGAATCATTCAGGCCAAGGCTCCAAATCAGAGTAGTGGGCAGGCCAATTGAGTATATACGTAAAAGAACGGGGTGTTAGAAGGAGCGGGGTAGTGACAATTTGGTAGCAGATCAAGAGACGGATAAGACTTTAAGCGCGTCCAGAGCCGACTGACATTTATAAAGTGATATTTTTTTTACTACAAGAGATAGGCTTATGTAAATAATAAAGTACATATTAGCGAAGAATTCCATATGATGGTAGAGGTCTGTCATTGTGAATTGCAAAAGCTAAACAAGGAATTATACATGAGAGAGACTGTATAGTATCTGCAGGTCATTCTATAAAACCTATATAGTAATAAAACTTTGTTCACTAGAAGCATATACCTACAAACGCTGGATTGCAGCTTCCCACATGGTGCAAATGAAGCAAAAATACCTAAATCAAGTCAAGTATGTTGTTATTACCCCGCTTCCTTTCTATAATTTCCGCTACTCTTTGTCAAGAGGCTTGCCATCACTATTACTTGAGCATCTTGTCTTGATCGCGTGAATAACGCGTCCCGCGTCAAGTAGCACCAACCTTAATGTGGGGCCGCTGAAGCAATGCGCATGGAGCACGTGCGCATGTTTAACCTCATATTTGCTCGGCCTTTCTTTCCTCCTACAAACTTGCATATACAAAGATCTGCCGCTCTCTTCTATTGTCGTTTATCTATAAAGGAAAAGTAGTCGAAATGTAAAACTTTGGTCTTGAGCCTATTTCCTATTTGAAGCGTGTGGCGCGGGTTCACATTAAGGAGCACTTTGTACTTGCGACTCAATCCGTGCCTACTTAACCTCTCTCTTTCTTGAGTTTAGATTTCCTATTGGAATATCTAAACGTAAGTAGCTGTCTATTTTAGTTGAACACGCTTGCCTGCAGGATAAATCAGTTGTTCATCCTGAGTAAAGAAAGTTTTTTGCTATGAGCCCACACCTGATAAAACCATAACTTCCACCAGTATTTAATGGCCCCGATCCAAATGTACGCTGCGATCATGACCCAGCTCAATTCCAGGTCGGCTAGTACCGACTCTGACTATGATTTCTCCCAGCTGTGGAGTCTAATGTAGAGTCTGAGCAAGTTTAAAACAGACACCGCTACAGTTAAATCACATATAACAAAGAATGCCCATAGCAGTTTATGTACAATATTAGCTGCTCCAAGCTTGGGTTTATTGCCCACAAAGCAGAATCAGGAACTTTTTGCCATACTGAAATGAAAGAAAACTTTATAATGAGCTAAAGAGGATTAATTAACACAAATTGCAATAGCATCCAAAAAAACCTGTCATTAATTATACAAAAAAAAAAGTCCTACCAGAATAAAGAGGCATTTTATGCCTTGGGCAAAGGATGGTTAATGCTTGTTAATAGGTAACAGTTGAGTGGAATTAATATTTCTATTAAATCAGCTTTTTTTTTTAAATTTTAATTTCAAGCTGAAATATTATTTCTAAGTCTAAGAATTCAAACTAGATAAAAATAGTTTTATTTGGTCTTTCATGTTTGAGCCTTGTTGGACATTTGCATTACCGTTCTATACTTTGGCTATTCTTCCCTTCTTGTCTGTAATTGTATATGCCGTAATGTCATTCGCATAGAGAAAGGAAATAGTGTTCTATTTCATGAAATCCTTAGTTCAGTAAAACGATTAATGTGCAGTGTATATTTATATCAAAAACCGGAAAATAAAACGAAAAGACAAAACAACTATAACATACGTTTAATTTTTTGAAACCGCACTGAAAACAACGACACTAATAGCATACACCAAAAACAGAACCAAAGATCAATCACATTCTATCATATATCACTAAACCCTCTTTCTTAATCCATTTATGTTTGTTTGAATGGGTTATTTTGTCCAGTAGGTTGGGCCGCAAGTGACGAACTAGCACCATTCTGATACGATCCCTGTTGTTGCTGTTGATATAGCATACCAGTAGGTTGAGGGGATTGGAATTGTGACGTATAACCTTGTTGAATTGCTGCTAATTGGGGATTCGAAATTGCATTTGGTTGTTGTTGCTGACTTGAATAGCCACCAAATCCGACTCCGGTAAAGTCAGAAGAAAGTGGCGATGGGCGGTATGCTTGTTGCTGTTGCTGAGGATAACCAAATCCTGTCGGTTGCTGCATCATTCCGGTTTGTTGTAGCGTCATACCACTTGCTTGAGGCAGCTGTTGCATTCCAGTTTGCTGGGGCATCTGCTGTTGATATCCTGTGGGCTGCATTTGCTGCATTCCAGTAGCTTGAGGAAATTGTTGATATCCAGTTTGCATTTGTTGCTGATATGCTCCATATTGCTGTGGCATTCCAGTGTATTGCGGTGATACTGCACCAATAGGTGAGATTGCACCGGCAGGAGAAATTGCACCGACAGAGCCAGTATATTGGGGCGAAACAACACCTGTATTCATAACGGATAGATATTGCTGCTGTAATGGTTGTTGCATACGCGGTTCTTCTAATTCGATTAAATTAGGAGTGTTATCGTAATGAGCAGCACCAGATGATCCTGCGCCCATACTTTGCTGTTCGTGTCTAATAGCAGTTGAAACATCTTCATCATAACGAGCATCACCAGAAGCGAGTGCGAGCCGTCGCTGCTCGTCTCGCTGTGCGCTTTCTTTACTTTCCTCAATTGCCCTCCTAAGGTCTTCATCCTCACCTTCATTTCTCCTATCGACCGTTCCTCGTCTAGAACGGCCTCCTGATCTAGGTGTACTATGACCGCTATCGGCTCTACGACGGCGTGAAGGCCCACTAGAGTTTAAAACGTCATCGGATCGAGCTAGACGTTCGCGCATTTGATTACGGTTTGCTCGCTGAGTGCGAATTCTGTCATCGTCATGAAGCAGCGCGGTCATTTCTTTTGCTTTTGTTCGGACTGGAATTTGGTCAGTTTATTCCATGTAGTCGCGCATATATGGATTGACGTACTAGTTAATCCCTGATCGTGGTCTTCTTCATCAATATACTGGAATTCTCGAAGGGTTTTAATGATGTAAAGATTATCTTTTGCCCAGCGAACGACATTCTCGGAACCAACATGTAGACAGTAATCGAGAAGTACAAGGGCCTACATCAATGTTAGAGCATTTCGAGACGGCTGATTAACAACAGATTGCACCTTTAAAACGTGACGCCAATTCTTTCCCTTGTCGTTAAGCCGACGGTCGATAATATCCATGATTTCGAACAATTGAGTCCTAGAAAGAGTCGCAGAGAGTCGCAGTCAGTTTACCTCAAATATCGGCTGCGAGTGGCAGTTTGCACCAAACAGAAAAACAACATACTCGTCGTAAGTCAATTGAGCAATCTCATCCATTTCAACGCCACTTGGACCCCAGGATTCGTTACTTGTCGCTGAACAGGAAAACACGAGAATTAGCAAGGCCTGCGAGGAAGGAGGGAGATTGGAGATAGGATGACTAACCATTACGCACTTTGACCTGAGCAGATGTGTAGCCGCTGGTTACGTTCTTAATTGAACGAACAATTGATTTCGACATTTTGTTAATATTTTTATTAGTCTTGTTGTTGCTAATAAAGTGGACAAAATGTGTACAAGTATTTATGTCGTAATCAGCAATCTGCTGCGTTGCGGTGAGGTTGCAGGACCGCGCACGAGGCGCATGACTACTGCGCCACATATGCACAGCCGAGCAAAACGTCATCGAATTCCGCTTTCGGCCGTCGTTCTCGTAAAAGTTCCCCGTCTCTCGCTGCCCTTTCTTACTGCTTTATTTCCCCGGCTTTTGTCGCTTTTGCGTGTGCTTCTGCTGTTTAACGTATTGGAGTTGTTATTGGATTAAGGTCGTGCTTAAAGATAATCACGTAAGTCATCCGCTTTGAAATATCATGTTTGAGCTGCGGTGTTTGGACCAATCACTGACGTTTTGGCGCTAGATTAACATCAACAATCTCATTGATATTTTTAGCCAAAAATGTCGAAATCATTGATGCGTTCTATCAAGAACGTAACAAGCGGATATACTGTCAATCAAGTTAAAGTGCGAAATGGTTAGTGATTCACGAGTTAATGGGCGTTCTGCGAAGGAAGTTGACGTATTGTGATTTGTTACAGCTACTAGTAATGATGCGCTTGGTCCATTTTCCACTGAAATGGACGAAATCGCACAGTTAACTTATGATTCGTATGTATTTCTGTGAATTGTGGTTGCGACTAGATCGATTAACGTGGTTTGGAATCAGATCTTGCTTTCTTGAAATTATGGATATGGTTGATCGGCGACTTAACGATAAGGGAAAGAATTGGCGTCATGTATTAAAAGTATGGTCCTCTCTATCCCTCTGATTAGTGACTATATTAATATTCGCATATAGGCACTTGTACTATTGGATTACCTTATTCATTCCGGTTCTGAAGATGTAGTAAATTGGGCAAAGGATAATATCTATATTATTCGCACTCTTCGCGAATTTATATACATCGATGAAGAAGATAAAGACCAGGGAGCTAACAGTACGTATAATTTCAGCTGCTTCCAATACTCGGTTTATTGACAACAAGATAGTCCGCGCGAAAGCAAAAGATTTAACTGGTCTCCTTAACGATGACGAAAGAATTCGTGCAGAGCGTGCAAATAGAAGTAATATGCACGAACGAATCAATAGCGGACGGATGAATAATGATATTATGGGTGCTACTAGACCTGAAAGATTAGATCGCCTTGAATATAACACTCGACACGACTCCCTTGATCCTTATGGAATTGGTGTTGACGCACGATCTTCTGCTATTGATGCGAGATCTTCTGCCCCTGACGCAATTAATGCTGATGCTGTTTTGGACCCTGAAATGAGACAAGCTATTGCAGAGAGTAAACTAACCGCAATGGAAGAGGAATCCAGACGTCGTGAACGTGAGACCATACCCGACGAAGATGAAGATTTGGCCAGGGCTTTGAGACTCAGTGAACAAGAGGCGAAACGTAAACAGGAGCAGGAATTCTATCAAGCTCAAACTACTGCTGGTAGATTCCATCAACCTCAACCAACTTCTCCGATGTATTCCCAAAATACAGGATACCAACCTCCTTTTCAATCGCCGTTTTCTACAGGTCAGCAATCTCAGCAAACACCTCCACAACCCGCTGCGAGTAATGCAGATTTGTTGATTGATATTTTTGGACCAACCCCTGCTGCTCAGGAGCAAAAGCCTGCTTCTTCAGCTGCTTATTCTTCATTTTCGCAGCCTCAGCAGCAGTCTTCAATATTCACTCAACCTCAACCCCAACAAGTTCTCGCTCAAAACACTGGGCAGGCTTTTTATCCAAATCCTTCGGTCGCATCTTTGGGAAATAACAACTCTCCTTTCAAGTCCAATTCTCCATTTAATCAGCCATATACTGAGCATGCTCAATCTAATTCTCCGTTTAATCCACCTGCTAGTTCTGCTCCTTCAAAGTCACCATTTGCTACTAGTACTGATTTAGCGTTTACTCAACAACAGACATTTAATGCGCCTGCTACGTCGCTTGGATCTAATTCTCCGTTTAATACGCAAACCGCTAGTACCGCGGCGACTTTTTCGCATCCGTTTGGAGCACAAAACACACCTTCTGCTTCTGCGCAATCGCCGTATGCGCAGCAGAATACTTCATATCCTGCTGTAACATCTACCCAGTCACCGTTTGCGCAGCAACTAGATACTACTGGATATCATGCGCCGGCTCCTTCGCAGTCACCTTTTTCGCAGGTCCCTGCTACGACTGGATATCAAGCGCCAACTTCTTCTCAGTCACCTTTTACGCAGGTACCTTCCAAGACTGGATATCAAACACAAGCTCCTACAACTTCGTCACCTTTTGCGCAAACACAACAATCTACTTCTAGCTATCAGGCGCCTGAAATTCCGCAGTATAGTCAATTTACCGGTGCTTTTGTCAGTAATCCCTCCACAACAGTAACACCGTCGATGCCCACATCATCTCCTCAGCAGCAACAACAAACAGGATATTCTCAACCATTCTCGAATTCCCCATTTCAATCTATCCCCTCGGCATATTCATCTCAACAACAGCCATTTTCAAACGCAGTACAGGATGTAACTACAAATACTCATTCGAATAATCCTTTTACAAATCACTCATCTAGTTTATCCGGTTCCAGTATAAATTATAATCCTACTACGACGACAGGGGGCGGCGGTGCAAGAAGCTCAAATGATTTTAGTTTACTGTAATTTTTGTTTTAAGATGTTTTGCCAATACTTTTTTTTGAACTTTAAGTTTTGAAGGTGGTTCTTTTTTATGAAGTGTATATTTATATTTTTGTATTTTATTATATGCTTTGTGTAAAAACCCCTAAGGTCTTTTGTTTTCTCTTTTGTTTTTGTTGCATTCATGCTAAACTTCAGTTGATGTATTAGGACAAAAACTTTTATTTCAGGTATTCAAACTCGTCAAGCGAAATCGTATGAACAGAAGCTATTAACAAGATTCTCAATAGAAGAAAGACATATGTAAATCTAATTTTGATAGTGTTTTGTAATACTGTGCATGCACAATCATATATGATATTATTGCGCATGCTCCACTTGCTTTGCATATCTCCATGACAGTAAATTACACAAACCAGATCTCTTTCCAATTTAGTTTGACCTCTAAAGAAGTGCATCATTGCGTACGTTCTATATTTTATTTTCCACTGTCCTTTTCTATTTGAGGTACGAGAAAGAGCTTTTAAATATATTTCTTTGGGAGAGCATAAGGGTTTTCTTATATAGTAAATTATAGGGCTTTACTATAGGGTTTATTTAAGGGTTTATTATAGGGTTTTAGGGCTTTAAGCAGTTATAAAAACCCTATGATAAAACCCTTAGCAAACATATTCTGTTCTCATGTCTTTTGACCTGATAAATTCTAAACTCGTTAACGAACCTGATATATCCTACCAACTGCTGTTTATACATTACCTGTTTTTTTCTTTCTGATTTCTATTTTATTTGTTTTTTTGAGAAGGCGGGTCGTGTACAGCGGGCTCTACTTTTCTTTTTATTTTATGGGGGAGGGTTGAGAGTGTTAATCTGCCAGATTAAATTTACTTGAAAATTTTCGGTAGTTATTAAAGGAGTGTAAATTGGCAAAACTGAGAAGTTGACTAGAAGCAAATTAACATAAGGGAAAGAAATATGCAGCGAAATCTTAGCAAAACAAGAGGGAGAACAATTCATTTAGTCAAGACGAAAATCAACGGTATTCCTTATTTGTTCATCGAAAAAACCCGTTTCGCTTTTAATTCATTAGCACCCTCGATACTTTGATAAATAAGAAAATTGACTATGTAACAACTCCGGTTATTGAAGTGTTTGTTTTTTTTGGGATTGAGATTAAACTAAAGATGCTATATCGATCTCCAAGGTAGCTCTCCAAGGTAGCTAATCGACTGACATTTGAACGAGTAACAAATTGGGAAACTTCATGATCCTCGACAAAAATGATAAATAATTGGTGGATCAACATACTGGATCCCCTTTCTAACAAGTGCATCAGCTGTGTTTTTACACTTGTATTTACCATCTGATGCCTGTGTTTGAAATTCAATAGGATGAATCAATGCATCAAAATCTTTCATTGTTGCAACAAGATAATGTTTCCATAAAAATCATCATGTACGGACACACTATCATAAATTCCAGTGTATACGGCACCACGAACTATCGCTGTAGTAGCATCAGCAGGCCGTCGTAAACGAGTTGCGTAATGCCATGGAAGGTGCGTCCTAAGTTGATCATAAAGATAAGCGGAAGTGCTAAGTCCACCAACTAAGAGAATTGCCGTTAAAGGTTTTCTTAATTCATCCAAGTTTTCAATTTGCTGTTTAACAAGTTGAATAATTTTTGTAATTGAAGGTTCGAATACTGCACGAATTTCTTCCATCTGGAAAATCAAATAGTCATCAACAAATCCAAGTGCGGGTTGGTTGTAATTGTTTCCAATATCGACTACATATTCACTGGTATTTTCGGAAAATGATGCTTTAATAGTCTCAAAATCAGCTTTGCATCGACGTCGAATTTTAGCGTCGCGAACCTCAGTTGAGGCATCGTCTCCTGCGCTACCCAATCCTGCAATCTTTGCATTAACCAACTGCATAAAGGCGGCATCAATTGCTGTAGAACCGCAAACTTCACCAGTTTTATGGGTACATTCATGAACCCAAAAAGGATCAGTACTTTGAACTTCGTAAGCAATCAAATCAACAGTCCCACCACCGCAATCAACAACCAAAAATGCATCTTTGGCCTCTAGATTCATGACACCATTTAAAAAACAACAAACAGCGGCAGCTCCAGGCTCGCGGATAAGACATAATCTTGGGTCATTTATATCATTAACAAATCCAGCGTCGACTGCGACTTGTCGAGTTCGTGCTTTTCCCTGCATATCCCAGATAGCGGGAACGGTAAAGATGTATCTGATGTTGCTCTCTTCTTTTTTGTAAATCTCTGGTCCGAGATAGTTTTTTATTGCGGCACTCAGGGCTTCGCGAAATTTAGTCAAGTAATCGGTCGTGACTTGGACGGCAGTCTTGTTTGGTGGTAATGCAGGAACTGTTGTACCACTAAGATATATATTTTCTGCACTTTTTAAATGCAATTTGAATAGCTCTGCCTGACGAGAATTAGTACCAATGTTTATTAAGTCACAAAAAATAGCAGCAAACCTTGAAAACATCATGTTTAAGACCACCGGAGGCTAAAAGTGCATTCTCTGTATCGGCACCCCAGCCAACGATTTCTCCGTCTCTGTAGTATACGGCTGTTGGGATCTTGACTCTGGTCTTATTACCTAGCCCGGGCCATTTATTGATAGTCACTAGAACTATGCTGTCTTCACCAGGATTGTTTACATAGGCAACTATTCAAACATTAGCACGGGATAATAATGAATAGTGGATCAAATGGCATACAAGCGGCGCCGGAGCAGGCAGCTCCAAAGTCAATACCAACAATTAATTGTGGGCTCATTGTACGGTTACGTGAATGGAAGGCACTTTGATTGGTGTGAGTATGTACTATAGCTAAGTACTCAAGATTGAGCGGCGGAATGAGCAGCCGTGTTGCGTTTGTTTTGCCTTTGCAGAGAGCGAGGTTTTTAGAGAATAGATTTGTGGTTTACGAGTTTACGCAGAACAAAGTGAAAGACAAGGCATTAAATACAAAAGACAAAAAGGAAAGCGTACAGGTTAATCAGGAACAAGAGCTGAAGCGGCTGCGAGTGAAGCGGCTGAGATTGAAGTGGCTGCGATTCAGATGGCTCTTGTTTACGGCATTTGAGAAGAGAGGACTTTAGTTAACTGACATTTATTTAAAGTGTATAAGGCTCATGTTATAAACAAGAGAGTGTATGGTAGACTTGTATTTGAGTGGTGTTTGAAGGGTTCTATGTCTTGACAGGTTCCAGCTTCTACTCACTACAAGGCTGCGGTTTCCATTATATTATTTTATTGTATTGTCGTTTCTCGTATTATCACATTTGGGTGAATTACAGTCTTTAGTTCTACAAATATAATCTGAAAAGGAGCAAGAGAGCCTATAAGTTCACTTGACAGCTTGGTATACTCACTTTTTCTATTTGTCAAGCGCTTAATAATCTCTGATTAAGTGCGAAAGCATCCTTTTTTAACACCTATTCATATTAATTGGTGCAAACACAGTAGCTGTACAGTTAGTAGATAAAAACAACACCCTATCAGGGCAAAGTTCATTTTCAAGGTTTAAATGCTTCGTATGCTAAATCCGTAACCTTAAAGTATCATAATCAATTATATTCCAATATTGCCCTTGGCCTGATCTTCGCGGGTATCATCCTTCGAGAACGAGCGTAATTGATACATGAAAATATGAGTAAAAACAAATAACTGCTCAATATGTTGTTGTTCATAATGATGCAATTTATGCAGTATGCCCAAGACTTGATGCTTATGCTAGAATCTAATTTCTTGTGATTTGTGATTTGTGATATGTGAGGCTGAGAAGTTTTCTTCTTCTTTTGTTTGTAAAGAGTTTTTAGTTTTTAGTATCTTCAAGTATTGAAGTAAGATAGTTTATATATATTCAGTTATGGAGTCCAGCTGGATACAGATTCTACGTGATAGGAAGCAAGGACTTGCACACATTATGACCCCTGCACACATTGGGCATATTCAATCGCTGAATAAGTTGCAAGATGCAACCAACTATCCAAAGTGGCACAATTCACTATCCATTGAAGCCCTTAGCTTGGATATGCTCGTCAAATTGTATTTTGATAGCGGTCTTTCTGGAGTATTAAGCATGTTTCCTGGTCTCTCGGAAGCATTAGCATCATCAGCTGATGAGACTCTTCAGAACTTGGTCAATCAAATCCAAGCACTTCTGAATACTGCCTTAACCGATATGATTGTTTTATCGATTTCTAGTGATCTTCGTGATGAATTTGCAGTCTCAGGTCTTGTTGGCTATTCACTATTAGAGGAAATAAAGCGCCGTTTTTCGCAGATGAGTCTTCGCCAAACTGTACAATTTCTGGCAAGCACTCTTGAAGATAATGATAGAATTAGCTACAAGGAAAAGATACTTGTGTTGGGTCGAAATGTGTTTCCCCATTACTCTACAATGGAGACCGCAACATTACTTTATCTTGCAAAGTGTTGCCCTCCTCATTTACACTATGAGGTGCTATCGCAGCTCAATTCCAATTCCAATCTCAATATAATGGAGGCTGACCTCCTTATTGAACAAGCATTGGCAGACTCCAATGAGAGATCTGTTTCTGTTCCGCATCAGGGATATGCGGCGATTACTGAGACGCGTCGTTGCTACACGTGTGGAAACATTGGACATCTGTCTCCAAAATGTCCTGATCGTCGACGTCGCCTTGGAAACTCAAATCGTTCTCGACATCAAACTGCTCAAAATCTACAACAATTCAGTCACCCTGGTTCTCTGTCTTTTTAATGTGTGTCAGTACGACTTTATCCTCTTAAACTGTTGGCTCTTTTTATCTGGACTCTGGTGCTTCATGGCATGTTGTTTCTGACTGGTCCCTCTGTTATGCATATATTCCTTCTGAGCAACAAATCTCTGATGTTGGTGGTCCTGTTTCAACTCACGATTATGACACGGTCTCATTGAGTAGTGCTGGTTCCTCCATCAGTAAACAATATTGTCTTCATGTTCCTCAATCCCCAGTCAATCTTACTAGTCTTCATCATATGATAAAGGCTGGCTTTGAGCTCTCCTTTAATCATGACAAAGCTTACTCTGGCCCTGTATGTGTGGCCACTTATGACCAAATGACTGATCTCTATCTTGTGAATATGTCTACTCCACCTCTTGCCCTGGCTGCCATTTCTTCCGAAGAAATTGGCTGGCATGCATGTTTTTGTCATCCTGGTGTAGGAGCTTTAAGTGTATTTAATAAACAATATCAATGAACATGAATATTGACCAAATGGAGTCATACGTTTACTGTGAGACGTGTCTCGAATTTAAAAGTCATAAAACCTATCCTCCTTCGAGCACTCACTGTGTGAGTCACTCACTCAGTCTTCTTCATGTTGATGTTTGAGGACCATTCTGCTACGAAGAGTATAATTCTCACAAATACTTTCTTACTATTGTCGACGATTACTCAAAGACGGTTTTTGCTTTCCCTCTTCCATCGGAAACTGCCATTACTCCTAAATTAGTTGAGTATATTAAGAGACAGGAAAGGTTGTTTGCCACTTGTGGAAATTATAAAGTGTTTGCTGTGCTCACTGACAGCGGGGGAGAGTTTGCGAGCAAGATTTTTCATGATTTTTGCTTATTTCTTAGACACTGGTATCTCACACCAACTTACTGTGGTCTACAGTTCAGACTAAAATGGTGTTTCTGAGTGGTATTATCGCACCATTCTAGAATGTTCTTGTTGTCTTCTTACAAATGGAGCTGTGTCCACAGCTGTTCATTTGATTAAGTGCCTTCCATCTCCATCAATAAATATTGACATTCCATACCATTGCTGGTTTAAGGTGCTTCCTTCTGTCATGCACCTCTGCTCATTCGGGTGTACTGCCTATCCATTAATTCCTTCTGAATTACGTGATGGCAGACTGTCTGATGTTTCGGCTGTCTGTGCTGTTGTGGGATATAATTCTCTCACACAGAGCATCAGTGTCTCTAGTCAAGTCAAATTCGATGAGACCCCTTTTCCTTTTTTGAAAGGGACCTTTAATATGCCCTTGAATATTTCTAATGACTCTGCGTTCGGAACTATCTCTGGCAGCATATCGGCTGCTCCAGCTGCTGTCATGCTGCATGTTTCTCTCCCATTATCATCGTAACCTATTGAACATATAGCACGCCCTCCGTCCCTGACCAGACGATAAAACCCTATATGCTGTGATTCCATCCGAGTTTTACTTGCAGTTGCTACTACTTTTAATTTACAGGTGCACCAGATGAATGTGACTACTGCTTTCTTGAATGCCACTTTGGATGAAGAAATCTACATGAAGCTTGCACAAGGTTCCAATTTGGAAATTCGAAATAGAGAAGAGAACAAGTACACTCCTGTGCCATTAAACTGGAGTATCTAAATACCTCCAGATTGAGTGCAGATATGTTTACAAAGAGTCTTGCTGGATCCCAGTTTAAGAAAATTAGACAGTCTATTGGAGTGAGATAAGGCCTAGGCAAGGAAGAGAGTTGTTTTTATTGAGCAATTTGTTATTTGTGGTTTGTGATTTGTGGGGCTGAGTGAAGTTTTCCTCTATTTTGTTTGTTCAAAAGATTTTAGTTTTTAGTTTCTTGAAGTTTTAAAGCAATATAGTATATATATATATATATATATATATATATCCAGTTATAGAGTGCAGCTAGATACAGCTTCTAAGTGGTAGGAAGCAAGGACTTCAACAAGGTCTAGGATTCAAGTCCCAATCAGGAATTTACAAGAGGTCCAAGTACCATTTGACTTAGAAACTGGTTAGATACTGTCTCCATCATTTCAAACCTGCACCTGAAAATAAACAGAAATATCTGCGAAAAGAATAGACTGCAAAAAAGCACATTCCTGTTCAGTGATTTCTCCGCCGATAGGACTTTCACTCCTTATCTGTGGCACAATCATTGTGAGATCACTATTCTGAACTACAGCATCCTTATAAACAACTAAAAATCTGGCTGTAAACGCAGTGTGATCTGCTAATGAATATTCTGTAACTAATCCGTATTATCCAAACACACCTCCCGACTCACAGAAATTTAAGGATGCACAGCTCTAGAGCTCAAGGAATAGGTTGGGATGCATTGCAGTTATAGCTTATATGCGGTACTTATACATATCTTTTTACAAATTCAAAAAGCGTGTTGCTATTTAAAAGTCATAATTTCGCCAATTAGCATAGGTTAATGAATAAAAAGAAAACTGTGTTAAAGACTTATTGATACGAGTAAGCATACTACCTAGTACCATAATACACGAAAGCGACAAGCACACAATAACACTGGCAGATGGCTCAACAGTGAGATTTCGGAATTAGTTTATTAATTATATTTTTTTTCTTTTTTTCATGCTTGATTTTATAAGTGATTTGTCCCATATCTGTTCTTGATATATATTTGTTTAAAATGAACTCATAAATAAAAAAAATGGAAAAAAAAAAAAAAAAAAAAAGAAATCGTGAGGTTCGTTTTACAAACTAAAATATTAAACTAAGTAAAAAAACAAAGAAATAGCAAAAAACGGATTCATCCGTTATTCCTAAACTTGCCGGACCCCTTCTCAAGCAAGATGGTTCAAATACATATTTCTCTCTTCAAATCAGTTAAACTTCCTTCTTAAACTTTACCTGTAACCAAGCTTCTTAAAAGAAACCGACACATGAACATAAAATCTCAATCACGAAGAGGAAACAACGACATTAGGCAAAAGAAACATCAACAATGTTTACAACTTCGTTGTCTAATACCCATTCCGCTCTCAGTTCATTACCACCCTCGATACGTAGATAGATTTGAAAATCAATTCGGTAAAAAGTCATTCCGTTAAAGCTGACTCTAGTAAATCTGGAATAACTCAAGGATGTCAAATCAATCTCCAAGGTAGCTAATCGACTGACATTTGAACACGTAACATATTGGGGAACTTTATCATCGTCGCAAGTGTAAATGACATCCTGGAAGACTAATCGGGTGCCTTCTGGAACTTGACGATAAAATGGTAAAATAATTGGTGTATCAACGCTAACTGGATCGCCCTTTTTAACAAGTACATCGGCTATGTTTGTACATTTGCATTTACCATCTAAGGTCAGTGTTTTGTATGCATCAGGATGAATTGATTCAACGAAATCTTGCATTGTTGCAATAAGGTAATGCCTTCGAGAAATTCTTGATGTAGGAGTGCTTTTATAAATTCCAGTATAAACTGCACCACAAACAATAGCTGCAATAGCATTAATCGGTCGCTTTAAACGATCTGCGTAACAATTTGGAAGTTGATTCTTAAGTTGATCATAAAGATAAGCGGAATCACCAAATCCACCAACTAAGAGAATTGCCATTAAAGGTTTTTCTAATTTTTTCAAATTTTCAATTTGCTGTCGAACAAGTTCGATAATTCTTATAATAGTAGGTGCAAAAACTGCTCGAATTTCTTCCATCTTAAAGACCAGATATTCATCAACAAATCCAAGTGCGAGATTGTTATAGTTGGCCCCAATATCTACTACATAATTATTGGTCTTTTCAGAAAACGTTACTTTAATTGTTTCAAAACTAGCTTTGCAAATACGTCGGACTCTGTAGTTGCGAGCCTTAGTGGCGATTTCGTCTTCTGCAGGACCCAGTTTATTAAGCTTTGCATTAACTAACTGCATGAATGCTGCATCAATTGCTGTAGAACCGCAAACATCACCAGTTCCTGGCGTACATTCATGAACCGAAAAGGGCTCAGTACTCTCAACTTCGTAAGCAATCAAATCAACAGTCCCACCACCGCAATCAACAACCAAAAATGCATCTTTGGCATTTAATTCCAGAACGCCCTTTTCAGAGCAAAAAACGGCGGCAGCTTCTGGTTCGCTGATTAGAGATAATCTTCGATCATTTATATCATTAACAAATCCAGCTTCGACTGCGGCTTGTCGAGTTCGTGCTTTTCCCTGATCGTTCCAGATAGCGGGAACTGTAAGGATGTATCTGATGTTCCTCTCTTCTATTTTATAAAGCTCTGGTCCGAGAGCTTTTTGTAATGCGCCACTCAGGGCTTCACGAAATTTAGTCAAGTAATCGGTCGTGACTTGGACTGCAGTCTTGTTTGGTGGTAAATCAGGAATCGCAATACTATTAAAATACGTGCCTTTTGAGTTCTGTAAATGTAATTTAAAAAGCTCAGCCTAAAGTGATTTAGTACCAATGCGTACCAATTACAAAGAATTGCAACATACCTTTACAACATCTGTTATAAGACCACCGGAGGCGTTAAGTGCATTTGCTGTATCGGCACCCCAGCCAACAATTTCTCCCTTTTGGTAGTAAACGACTGTTGGGATCTTGACTCTGGTGTTATTACCCAACCCAGGCCATTTGTTGATGGTTTGCTGGATAACGTCGTTTTGGTTATGATTGTTTATGAAAGCAACTATTCAGATAATTAGCAGCGAACAGAAATGAACAAGGGAACAAATGGCATACAAGCGGCTCCAGAGTTGGTAGTTCCAAAGTCGATACTAACAATTAATTGTCTGCTCTTGTTATTGGAAAGGTTTCTAGCGGCATCGTCTACAATACCAGCCGGTACTTCTTTCGGTATCATTATCCTTGATGAATAAATCATGGTATAATGTGTTTTTGATGTTTTATCAAATACGACTAAAATTACGAAGAGTGGTAAGTTATATTCTAACTGCAATCTAGTTCTGGAGAAGTGGGTGTTACATTTGTGGTAGGCTGATTTGTAATAAATCAACGGTTGTCCTAATTCAGGTTCATCTGTACTCTGCCCTTGCTTTTGGCTGATACCCATGTCCCAGGCAGAGAGTGTACCAATATGATAAATTACTTGGAAATTAGGGGGCTAAAAGACACTGGTTGGTATATGAATGCAAATCTACCTGTTAATACACTAGAAGTTGAAGGTGTAACATCCGTTGTTTACGCTTTGCCCAAATTGGTGCGAACCTCAGTCCCGCTAGGCTAAGGCGCTCGTCACTTCCTGTCCGCCCTCCGCCTTTCTTCCTCTTCCCCAATAATGTACAATTTTACTATAAACTGCACTCAACGTAGTTTTGTTTTATCATTTACAATGGCACCATATATTAAACTTTCATCTTTATTGCGAGTTGCGGCAAGAAGCGGCGGCTGTTAGGCCTGATGGCAATGAAATAGGTCGTTGACTGAAAATCTCTCAAGTCTATGCTTTCTGCCTAGTAGCCTTTGATACGCTTACAAGTATACACAGTCCATATTTTTCAGCAAATATTGCCCTACAAGTATACACAGTCCATATTTTTTCAGCAACTATTGCCCTATGCTTTATCTAGTTCTTCCCCTTCTTTGAGAATGTCGTCATAGGCAAAGTGACTAAAAAGTTTTTCTTATTTTCTTCATATTTTTTATTTTTTATATGTTAATGAATGGAGTGACCCTAATTTGGATATGTCAAAAACGTATTGTTTTAATGCTGAAATTTTTCTTTGCTATAATCTTTTTAATTTGTGATTTAAAAGCTTGCTGTCGTGTAATTTGCCAATCTTGTATTGTGACAAATTTAATTAAATTTATTTATGTTAGGCTTGTATGTGGTTCCTTCCATAGGGTTTTACTCTTTCTGGATCTTTTATCGTAGGGCTTATTAATAGGGTTTATTAATAAAGTTTATTAGTAGGGCTTATTAGTAGGGTTTTGTAATAGGGCTTTCATAACGCCGTCATTAAGGACTCCCTAGGGTAACTTTACTTGTCCTTTCAATTTCCTGAATGTAACTTGTAAATGTGAAAGAGCCAAAGCACTTGCTCTTTGAGCTTGACATGCTCGAGTTTCTTATCCGTAAGTATGTATGATATGATATTTAATAAAAGTAAGCGCAAAAACTACTGTACCTGAAATTACTCGATATCACGTAAATGCAAACTTAAGAGTTTTTTTTTTTGTTTTTTTTTTATTTATTGACGTATGCATCCGCGAGGATATGACGTTTACATAGCAAATATGCAACTTCTTATGAGATGTTTCTAGAAAACTATATATCACATACAAATAAAATTACTTATAAAATCAAGCATGAAAAGAGCAAGATAAAACCATTAATACCAAATCCAAAAACTTCAAGTTAAGCCCTCTGCCAGTGTTATTATGTATGTGTCACTCTTTCAAATTATGATACTAGTTAGTAGTATATCCAGTTTCATCAATAGGTCTTCTTAGGGCTAGTTCTCAGGCTCAGTTTCATCAGGCATCATTTCATCGTCATCTGGGTGACGGTCAATAATTGCATTAATATGAGCTTCCAGTTCAAATGATTCAGAGGTGGGTACCCCCTGCTGTTGTCTCCAGCTTCTCGTGCCAACACCACTCAGGTCAACCAGCTTTATAAGGGCTTGAAGTCCTTTGTTGGTCCATAAAAACTTGGTGATATCGCGTTCTGCCAAAGGGATGTCCTCAAAAGCCTTTAATCTTATCTCAGATATCAGGGGACAGTGTAGAATGAGGTGGGGAGGGTCTTGTAGTACTGCACCGCACCAGCAGTCAGGCTCAATAGGTTCATCAGCATTTTGCGAAATTCGGCTGTTGAAGTATCCATGACCAGTACGGAAGCGAACAATGCTAGAAACAATACAGCGAGGCAGACCCTGTAAAGTAATATCGATATTGAGGCGTGGTGTTCCCTGATAACTTCTACCATGTTGGAGGCAGTTCTCCCATAGACCAGACCATGACTTCAAAACCCGCTTATTAACAGCTTGCCTTATGAAGGCATAAGAAATCTGTTTGGATTCTCTCCTGACAATCTTCGAACTTCCTTGCTGGGAGAGGGCATCTGAGCGGATGCTACCTACAATTGTTCTATTTCTGGGTATGTAATAACAGAAACAGTGGGCTCTCTTCTCCTGATGAAACTTATATACAATGTCCCTGATATTCATAACTTGAGTCTGTCCTTCCAATCGAAACGCTGTTTTCAATCGTTTTAATGCATTTAGACTTGTGCTGACTAAATGTATTGTCTTGATGGAAGCCCTATGTCGAAGTCTATTCCATGCTTCACTGTTCTGCTGGTGCCATAATCGTTGTAATGCAATCTCTAGTGCTATAAGTTTGCCGTCCCATTGAGTGACTTCTTTGCCAAGTGATGTGGAATATGAGAGAATTTCCTGGCCTCAATGGTAAGCTACACACCCCATTCCGAGTGCTTCACGCTCGAGGGTGGCACTTCCATATTGGGCTTGCGCATCAGAAGGAGAGGCATGCGTCACATCAAAGTAATTGGCATTATGAGTTGACTGTAATTCTTGTACTTGGCCAAGGTGTCTTTGAATTACTTCATCACAGTTTCCAGGAGTCCCAGTTTCCAATTGTATGTTGAAAGGGAAAGGTATTTGCCATGGAGGATAGGCAAAAGGATTCACATGTTCAAGGTGAGTAGTATCTGAGGGGACAATGTATGATATCGTAGAAAGAATGCTGTCAATTCTCGATTCGCATTTAGGGAAGTGCGGAGCATAGGGGATGTCACTCCAGTGTGGATAGTCATCATTGTATGTGTGGAAGGTGACATCCATGTCAGCATTTGGAAGTTCATAGCAGCGCTTGTGGAGAGGATGTGACAACGGCATTTTCAAGAGGCGGATAGCATAGCAGCGAAGATGATGGATTAAACTTAGTTCAACAGGTGGGACCCCAGACTCACAATCGAGTGCAGCAATAGGAGTATCTTTAAAAACACCCAACACCTTTCTCAATACTTTACTCTGCAACTATAAATTTGTCCAAATATGATCTTTGCCAATGCCACCACTGTTGGATTATTAAGAGTTCACTCGCAAGTCATCCTACTGTTTATTACATTCAGG
>JAKTPV010000102.1:0-41884 GCA_030556335.1 Myxozyma vanderwaltii
GGCTTGGTTTCCTTCCTAATTTAGCAGACTGCAAATATGGGTCGTACGCGTAGCTCTGTGAGATAGTATGTGCGCGCAAGTTTGTTTCGATGTATGTGAATTGTTTAGCAGAATTTTATTTATTGAGTTTGTGTCAGTGCATAAGCGCTGCTGGAAGCTCAGCTCAGTTATAACGCTAATGCGCCAGAGGTGATTTTGGAAACTGGCAGGCATTAGAGACTATCTGTGTCTAAGCGTGCATACACATATGGTGGGTGGCTTAATGCTGAATTACAGCTATGACCAAAGTCAATTAATTATACAAAACATGTAACTAGGACCATACTCTGGGCAGTACACAGTTCCCCGTCCGATCAACACTCGTTAAGCCCCAGTAGGCCTACTTAGTACTGCGGTGGGAGACCACGCTGGAATCGTAGGTGTCCTAGTTTTTCATATTTTTTTTGATACTAGTATCCTTTTCTCTTTCTTTGTTTTTTTTTTTCTTTGTTAGGTTGAGATGCGTAGAAATGTATGGCAGAGATCAGGCTATCGAGTCGCTGTGCCAAAATCTGGCAATCCCGGTAAATCCTCTCACCAATACAATCAGTTTATAAGAGCGCTCAACTTCAAATTGGTTGCCCGCTTGCAGGCTTGACATCTGAAGTCAAGCCGTTTTGAATGAGGAACAAAACAGAAACCTGATGATATCTGAAAATACTTTAAATTCAAAATTACCAATTGTCGAAAACAAAAACAGAAAACAAAAACAAAAACAAAACTATAAAGCATGCAGAAAAGATAACGCACATGCGTACATATATATACGCAGTACACCACCTAGCCTGATTTCCGAATCTACAAAACAAAACCACCATTCACCAACCTAATTAAAATTATTTCCAAAATAAGAAACAATTAATGATATAATAAAACATAAAGTAACACCGATGATATGTAAAAAAAAATATAAAAAAACAACGCAAGCAGAAAACGAAACTTATTAGAAATGAGCAAAAAAGAAGAAACAAAAAATAAAAACTGAAAACCAAATTAGCCAAAGAAGCGTAGTCAGTGGTTCATTTTTGAAGATTTTTATAAAAACTCTCTGCTTGAAAGCTAGATATCACGACTTTTTTTATTTCATTGATCCTGATGATACATGACGAGAGGATAGTGGAGAGGGTGGAGTACTACCACTACTGTCTCCGCTATACAAAGACCGCGGTAGCGAAATGTGAGAAGGACGCGCCATTCTCGTGTTTTGTTTTGAGCTTTGAGATTCATCGCCTTCATCTTTAAGATCTTCCATATCCGGAGCATTGATAGGTAACGAAGTCGTCAAAGGAGATGATGGAATTGACGCATGAGCCATATTCCTGCTAGGTGAAACATTGCGATAAAGACTAGAGTTACTAGATGAGCTACTTGACGGTGATCCAGGTCTTTTAATAATTCCACTGCTTACGGAACCCGCGCTCGCATGTCCAATAGGAATAGATTGACCAAGATTTGAAATCGACGAATTTCGACTAGGTTTAATAGGCGACGGCTCAATCAACCCTGACGGCTGAGCTGGAGGCATTGGCGTTTTCATCTGTTCGAGATGCTCAGATTTAAGACGTTGAATCACATCCTTATTTGCTTTCTCGAGAACATTCAGGTTCTTGAACGAAAATGATCCGAAGTCATCAACAGCAACTGGTTCACTCAAACGCCTAGTCTTTCGGCCACGGAAGTGATGAGGGATGTGCAATGGCAAAGCCTTGGAAGATCGAGATGTTTTTAGAGGTGCAGGGTTAGCAGAATTATGCGTTTGACTATGATTGCTAGCCGATGCGGCACTCTCGCCTGGAGATGTGACGCTGGGATCAGAGTCAGTTCCGGAATCGTGATAGTGATGCGAAGATCCGGAGGATGAATCATGATGTGAGCTTGAATGATGAATCAGTCGTCGGAACGGGCTGCCGTGGTAATGATGCTCCTTCGAACCAGTATTATCTTCTTGCATTGAATCTTTCTCATCAACCTCTTCTTCAGGGAATGCTTGTAAAACCGCTCCACGATCGTCAAAATACGCAGTATCTTCATCATCCATTGGCCTAGGAATAAACGACGCATCTTCCTGAAGCACTGTATCCCAATCAATTCCTTGAAAGAAGGGATGCTCTCTAACTTCCTCAGATGATTTAGCACCTAGTCGCTCATTGGGATCGGTGCAGATTAGCCGATTGATTAAATCACGCGCTTCGGGAGAGACAGGAGGCAACTCATTTGGATCGCCTTCAGGCCATGAGATTCTTCTTGCAAGGATATTTTCAAATACCTCACTTGGTGTATCTGCATGGAATGGAGGATATCCATATAAAAATTCAAAGACAATAACTCCGAGAGACCACCAATCACTCATTTCATCCTGTCCAGTACCCATAATTGTTTCTGGCGCAAGATAATCTGGCGTACCCACGAACTTCTTTGCATCGTTGTTCGCAGGATCAAAGAGAGCCATATTTTGTAAAGGTATATGAGTATTTTGGCTACTAGGAATAGGAGGAGGAGGCATCAACGTTGTAGCTGGAGATTCAGCACTAACGAAATTAGTGAATTTGCTAGAGCTTGGTTGACTAGCAGGCGAGTGATGTAAGCCGACACCAGCAATATTTGAGCCTGCATCGGTTGATACTGAACTTCCGGCAGTGAAAACTGATTCGTCGTCTGCTCTACCTGCCAGGAGACTAGGCTTATGCTGAGTTCGTGAATGCGGCACTGTTTCGTTCAGCGTGAATGAGTTGAGCATCGACTGAATTGATTCACTTCGAGACCCCGAAGACGAGTGTCCCGAGGAAGGAGTAGACGTTATGCCACTACTGACCGCTAATGCCGACGCTCCTTGCTTGGGAAGCGTCTCACTCAAGGGGCCTCTGTTTAACGAGAAATAGCCGGGAACATTCGGTAATCCAGATGACGCATCACTGCCTCCCGGCACAATAAAAGGAGTTGAGCCTGGTGACACTCCCAGAATCGGATTAAGATCATAAACAGGAGTTTCAATGGAACCCGTTTGCGAGGAAAGTGATTGAGCTCGACTCAACTGACTAAATATCTCGGAAGAATCTACTGAGCCATTTACACCTTGATGAGCTTGACGAGTAACTAAGCCCATTCGCGAGAGACCAAAATCAGTCAACTTAAGATGCCCGTCTTTGTCAATTAACAGATTATCTGGTTTCAAGTCGCTACAAACCACGTTAGTACGCCGATATCAATAAATAGGTTACTAAAGCGCCACTTACCGATGAACAATTCCTCGTTCATGAAGATTCTCTATACCAAGGACTACCTCCGCAATGTATTTTTTGACCCAATCTTCGGGTAGTCCACCCCCAAAAGCCTTCAACAACGCTGCACAATCTCCGCCGTTCAAATATTCCATAACTAGATACAGATTCTCCTTACTTTGGAATGTAAAAAACAATTTTGCAACAAACGGACTCTCTGCTTGAGCCATCATGATTGCACGCTCTGCCTTGACATTCGTAATTTGATTTTTGGCAATCATATCAGCCTTTTTCAAGACTTTCATGGCAAAGTATTCTCCAGTGTTTCTCTTCTTTGTGAGATATACGCTACCAAATGCACCCCTTGAGATCGGCTTGATAATCTCAAAATCACGAATACTAGGCTGTGCAGGTCTAACTGCAGGAGTAACAGACGTAAGCAGAGGAGAGAGCGATGCTTTCGAGTAGTCCGAAGCAGCGGATGATTTCCGACGATGATGACGCCCATGTTCAGGATATGAATCAATAGGGAATAAGAGCGGCGATGTTAGAGGTGTGAAATTGACATTGCTGATGTCCCCTGTAGCCGAGCTACTTCGCTGGTGGTTATCTTGAGATATAGAGAGCTTAGGTTTCTGCGAACCGAACTGAGTTTTTGTAAAATTCAATGAAGGCGACTTTTGCCGATGAGGTGACGCAAACATTAAATTGGCACTACTCTTTCGGATCTTCACTCTCATCTCAGGATCACTAACAGGTGAATCGGCTTTTTCCCGTACAAAAAGCAAAGATGATCGACTGCTGTCACTGTCACCTCCTTCTTCATCCTGTATCATCGATTTTCGTGATTTGGGCCTCTTTATTCCAGGAAACACTTTTGGTGTTGCAGTTTCCATGGGCGAGGAGCCAGAAGCCATTGACATACCACTGGATGTATACCCGACAAGACTAGGTGACTGTTCACGCTCATCTCTAAACTCATTTGCAAAAAATGCAAGATCGTCCACGTCAGACTGCATATCTGTCTCTTCACCATCGCTAGCATCTTCGTCGACTTCATCAATGACATTTCCTTGCTCAATCACACGAGAAACTGTTTCCTCCACACACTCTTGTACCAAGATACTTAACTCGCGCTGTATTTTTTCAGCGTAAGTAATAGTGTTGCCCAGACGAAGAATTGCATCAACTTTGGCTTTCATATATTTTTGAGTATCGCTCACAAGAAGTTGAAACCCCTCTCCTTCAATATTAGATGGAGGTTGCCATGTAAGTACCTTTCTTAACCGATTTTCAGATTCTGGAGAGTGAACTCGGATCTGATAGCCATCGTTATCGGCAGTAGGATTATTTTCTCGTAGAGCAGGTGTGCTGACTTCCAAGGCAAGCTCGCTTACATCCAATAACATTTCGATAAGTCTCACAGGCGAGCGATGATGGAACTGCTTTCCAAGCTGCTTCCAGTGCTGTGTAAATGATGAAGTGAATTTTTGCGGACTTCCCACCGGGCTAGTAGCTGAAGATGATGAAACACTTTTCTGGAATGGTGGAGGTGCAATTGGTTTTCCTCTATATTCAACCACACCATCATGCTCAACTCTTGTTTCTATATGCTCTAAAAGAGCGATTAGTTGCTGTCTATGGTCGCGCAGAGCGTCTTGACAGGCTTGAACATCATTTTCAGCTCTATGCTCTACAAGACACAGCTCAGAATGGCGCTCAAACCACCAGGGCTGGATTTGACGTTCACAAATTCGGCACATTATAGGATCTTGCATTGGACAATCACGAGGGTCAGTTACGCTTAATTGGGTAAGTTTTGAAAGATAGCCTGCCAAAACATCGGCGCCAAATCCGAGCGAATCGACAAGAATCTGAGGAAGATCAACAACAGGACGAACTGGTTCCACATAGGGTTTTAAAACCCACATAGACTGAGAGAAGTTAGTATCATATTATAAAAAATGAATTGGACGACGTGCATACGTAAACAGGCTCTAGAGTATGGCGATCAAAAATGATAATACCCTGTCCTTCCATTTCAAGCGTTGTTGCCGTAGAGCAAGTGATGGATGAAGAAGCATCGGATGAGACTGAATCTATTCTGCCCACGGAAGCGTCGGGGGCTACGCTACTTCTTGCTTTTGGTGGACTGTTACTAATGAACTCTCCCAACGCAGACGTAGTCGAGGAACCAGTGGAGGGAGCAGGCGAACCCAAATGACGCATAACAATTGATGAGCCAGACGAATTATTTCGGGGAGCGGGGGTCGGTGTTCCGATTGCGTCGGGAACGGAAGTGTTGGCAGTTGAAGACGGGATTCCGCGTGGAGTAGCAGCTTCTGATAGTCGCTCATCTACTGTGATTGAATTTTGACGAGAGCTGCTTATCGACGCAGTTGCAGAGCTCGTTCTTGATGTTACAGCAGTACTACTTGGCGTAGAGTCGTGCATTAGATTAGCTGATAATGAGCAATCCTGACGAGATGTAGATTGCGGTGAAGAGTCGTGAGAAAGGTCGGGATCGCTGGCATTTGCAGCCAGATCGCCGCGGATCGTAGTAAATCTAACATGGTATGAAGAGTTCGTCTCAAGCATTGCATCCGTAGCTTTTTGAAAAACGTCTTTATCACCGACAAGAGCTTCAGAAATTGACTTGCCTTGCAGGCTTAGAATGTCAATGCTGTGCGACGCGTTAGTTAGTTAAGTTGTATACGGATACCGTTGTAACGCGGAAGATACGCACCCGACTATATGTGGCCATGACTTGCTTCCCCAAATGACATTGCAATTGAGGTCTAGCTCAAGGATAACATTGACATTTTTTGCGCGTGCCCAATTCGGCCCAGCGATTGAACCCGGACCGCGTTCGTGCAGAAGGGAGGTTGAGACAGATCGGCCGCGGCGGGGGCTCGAAGACGGACTAAAAGATAGACCCGTATTTGAGTGGACGAGTCGCTCATAGGGCGCACGGGGGATCAGGGAAGGCGGAAGACCAGGCCCGGGTGAGACGGAGCGGGGACGCCTTTCGTCGTCGTGGGCAGGTTTGCGCACAGCGAGCCTGTCCAGTGCGAGTAGGTCCATTGATGAAAAGTAGCGGTAGCGGTGATAGTGGTGATAGAGCGCTGGGGGCGAGATGGAGGACTACGCTTGCCCACGTAGCATGGTGCGGGAGCGGACGAACAGGTGAGGAGCCGCGGGAGGAGCCCGAAGGGAGGCGGAGAAGGCCAATTTGCCAGGTCACCAGTGGCAAAGCTGGACACAATCAGCAGCAGAGCAGTGAAGACCAGCAAAGCCAGCAGAAAGATGAGGCGCGGGCAAACAGATGAGCGTGGTTGGGATCAGGCTGGAATGCGCGCAGCAACGGCGTCACCTGAAAAACCGGTGATGGACGAGCGAGCGGAGCGTTAGCGTGGCGCGGTTTGGGGTTGGCCCGAAGGGGTAAGCGAAGGTCAGGCGGCAGACCTGACGCGCAATGGATCTGACCAAAAACCTGCTTTCGGGCGAGCTGTGATTTGGTAGTATTATTCTGTTTTCTTGCATGTATGTTTTTCTCTTTATTGTTTGCTGTTGTTGTTGTGAAACTGTACGTACGTGACCATTACTCGGTCTGCCATTCCGAGCGAGCAACAAAACATGCACTGGCTTCACCGCAAAGATCTACTGCAGCACAGCTGCGCTCAGTCACTCGCTCAAATTATTCTCGGAATGCTCGCGATTAGCCGCCGCAAACTTGCTGCAGTCGTAATCCCGTATTTACAGCTTATTTGCACTGCACTTGCGTAATACAGTGCAGGTGCTGCGCGACCGTAAAGCCCTCAAAACCCTTCTAGCGCCGCACACTCCTCGACCGACAAACCCTCTTCATCGTCTCGAGCAAACCCTCCCAAACAGAATAATGCAATCGTCTTTCCAGGCGTCATGAACGCCGTCGACGGATCAGATCACGTTCCACAGGAGAACTTTGCGGCAGAACTCGGTAATTATACTCCTTATTTTTTTCTGTTTGGCAGGAATCTCGAAATATCCACTGGCGATGCGACTAACTTTCTCCCCGTGTAGAGGAAGAGCTCCCGTCTCTGCTTGTCCTCGTCCTCGATGCCAGCCCCTATGGCTGGGGTGTCAGCTCTCCCCCCATATCCTTGAGAGATGCCGTTGCTTCGCTACTTGTGTTTGCTAATTCTCATCTCGCATTAAATCACTCGAACGAGATCGCTATTCTCGCTGCGCATCCAACCACAGTCAAATTTCTCTATCCACCTCCGCCACCCCCTCCAGCTGCCGCTGTTGCTGCCAGTGAAAGCAAGCCGTCATTACACTTGGCTAGAGATAACAGCGTAGACCCTGTTAACAACGAGCTGTCCCCTGGCTCGGGGGCTGCATCTGTCTCCTCCAGGACCTCAATGTACAAGCAATTTCGAGTGGTCAACGAAGCCGTCATCGAACAGCTCGACATTCTTCTCTCCAAATCTACAACTGAGGAACTAATAAAATTAAAGGGATCTCGGACTACGTTAATATCAGGAGCTCTAAGTGTTGCGCTAGCGTATATCAATCGGTTGACAGGTGGCAATGAAGGTACCGGATCTGAAGATACGCCATCCATGAGATCTCGGATATTACTCATTAGCGTATGCTCTGATCTAGCTGCCCAATACGTTCCGATAATGAACTGCATTTTTGCAGCACAAAAGATGGTACGCTAATTCATTCCTGCCCCATACTGTTCTATCTAATCCTTCTCTGTAGAAAGTGCCGATCGATATTTGCAAAATTGGCGAGGACACTGTATTTTTACAGCAAGCTGCTGACACAACCGGAGGAGTTTATATTCATTTGGACAATCCTCAGGGTTTAACTCAATATCTTATGACCGCATTTTTACCTGATAGATTACTGCGCAAGCATTTGATATTACCTACTCAGTCAAGCGTCGACTTCCGTGCTGCTTGCTTTTGCCATAAAAGAGTTGTTGACATAGGATATGTTTGTAACATCTGCTTATCTAGTATGTGTTTTCCATTTCTTGCCTACAAATTTGTGTCTATTGAACCTGACCTAACGATCTACTAATATAGTATTTTGTGAGCCCCCAGCAGATGGCAGCTGTGCTATATGTGGAACAATATTTGATCGTCGCGAACTTGTTGATTTACTAAAACAGCCAGTGCTTATTGGACCTCCTGGAATTGGACAAAAGAAAAAATTAAAAAAGAAAGCGAAACGGAATGCGGAAAGCGAGACTCCCGCTCCTGCTACTCCTGCTACTCCTGCTTGATCTGTATTTAAATTTTTGTTTACAATGTGCTGTATCAAGGTGCATTCACTTGAATTTTCTTATATGAAAACAACTGGAAATAATCGGAACTGTGAGCAGAAATTTTTTTTTCTCTTTGGTTTACACATAATTCGATCAGTGTGCGCCTTGTTATTCTCCGCCTCTCCTTCACCTAACATTTTCACCTTACATACAAAACAGAAATAAATATTTTAAAAGTTCCTGGTACCGTTCATATATAAGTGGTTAGTTGCAATCCCACTCTACATATAAAATAGAAACAGAAGCACAGTGATGTTGCAGGAACCAGCGCATATATAAGAGATTTCTAATTGTAGTGAGAGAATCAGTAGCTCTGTTCAATCGTTCAATCTTTCAAATTTCGCAGCTTCGTTGTCTGGCATCAACAACCTCCTACAAACCGGTTAAATGGCTCTGAAATGGGTCGGGCAGCTTTAGGACTGCTCCACTATCTATGAAAGCGTATTATCTCTCGGAATTAATCTGAACATGATAATCACTGTTACAGATTCTAAATCCCTTCGAATAAGTGGAACTTTGTCAGAGGTCTCAGCGGAATTTGCCGAGCGAGGCTCTACCCCTTTTGAAGCTCAATCGTCGCAGCCAGCCAAAATTTCACCCCGATTGCGCAAATTTATCCATCGATGATTTTGTGCTCGATTTTCGAGTGGGCACTTGGACCTGAAATGTTCATCCTTCTGACAACGGTAGCAACGCCGCTTCTCCGGTTCATTGTCGCTAATACCAACAGTATCACTGCATTCGATGGCAAATATAGCGGACGTTCATTCTGGGCATGATTAGGTTTCCTTCTTCCCAACCGTGTATCGTTGGTATGAACAAGACGGTACTTTTGAGTGGCAGCTGCCCGATGCAGATCACCCGAATCCGTCACATTACGGTATCCTCGTCAAGACAATGAGGTAACATATCGCAGAACACCCTCCGAATGCCCTCGAATGGCCCATTTTTGTATGAAACTCTTGCTCGAATTATTTAAACTCACCCATCGTTGTCTCAAACAATTTGTTATCTGCAATATTCCCTTTCAATCCTGCTATCGTTGCGTTAAGTAATTTATAAACCGAAGATGCGTCAAAACACGTCAAAACTATGTCCGAGAAACGACGTTCCCAGGAAATTACAAGGAGATCGATCGACCGATCTCTTTCTAGTCCAATAGTTTCAAGAGACGCCAAAATATTCGTACTCTTTCTCACGAACTCCATGGCGTAAGCCGTCCACGGGCGCTTAGGCTATTCGCGTCTCTCCAAGACCCTAGCGGCTCCTAGCGGCTCCTCGCAACCAAATCCTCAAATTCTGACTGCTCGCACCACTATACTCGTCGATCTTCAACAAGATTTTTAGCATCAAAAACTTCAACGAACCCAGGCCCTCGACGCCAGCAAGCATCAACTGGCACTGTTATATAAATCCTACCGCGATGTTCCGAAGTTCCAACACTTTCAGCGGTCTTCCCCCATGCCTTGTTCCCGACTAGGTTCGGCTAGTTTAAATCCTTCAGGATTATCCGGGTATTTAGCCAAGGCGGCACCTGTTGTCCTGGCTGACATTTTGTTGCAAAACGCATCAGTCTATATCGGAATTATTTTCACAATAGTCTCTCAAGACCAGAAAATCACCTTACAGCTGCGTTATATATTCAACAACCATATTTTGTATTCCCACGCGGTAGTTTGAACAAGAGGCTAGTATGGAAGTTGCTGTTATTTCAATAAACTATTATCAAAGAGCTATCGATTGTGCTTATCATTTTCTCCTCTCTCGGGCATTCCCTCGGGGAGAGGCCTATATTTATATTATCTCATTCACCATATTACTGTCTGGTTAATACCTATAGGCCCATATCGTAGCTACAGCAAAATTGCAAGCCTGACACTTTTCAAAAAATTCCCACACCTCCGTCCCTATCCTTCCAAATCTGTTGTAAATCACGACCCCACTCACAATTGGTCATCTAAGTGTACCAAAACAAACGCGTCACTCCACTTTTGGTGGGTGGCTCTTCGACATGGGTTGTTTTAGACTAGTAACCTCCACGGTTAATATCCCAAATATAAAAAGGGGAGGAAACGGGCGGCTAAGCCAACAGCAAAAATGAAATGGGCGGGCTGATGCCAACGCCTTTGGAAATCGCCCAAATTGTCATACTGTAAACAACGCGACTCTCATAGACCACTACATAGCAATGCAAGCGTATTTGGTTCCGTATAGCCTAATAAAGAATAGATTTAGCATAGTGATAGGAGAGAGTTTTTGAAATGTTAATTTACAATTTATGTCAGCGTACCAGCGTACATGAGTATACAATCTTGAATTGCTTGCACGTCGTTTGACGGCCTTAAGCAGAAGAACACTTAATTGCGATAGTTGCATACTTGAAAATTCCTGCAGTTTGAAAAATCCTTACAATGAATGTACAACATTATAAAATCCATGGTTACTAGAAAAAAAGTCAAGACTGGGAGCTAAGAGTCTGCTTTGCACAGAGAAGCATTAATGCTTGAGTCTTCAAAAAATAACCCATTTAGACTGGGTTCAGAGTCTCATGAGTCATAAATATATTACAATAGTATCATAATTTTTTATATAAAAACAGCCTAGCCTTATAAACTAGCTCTTAAAAATTACATTAAACTTTTAAATAATACAGTGTTCCTTTTGTAAATTGAATTGCATACGCCAAATATAACTCCCACTCGACTGTTCTAAACAAAATTACAGAAATTTCTAAAAATTGAAAACCACTAGTTTCACACTTTCACCTTATGTGAACTTTTGAAGCACCTAATATCTTCACAGAAAATTGCAAATAAAAAAGTTCATAGGTTTTTATTATCTGATATCAAAATGAGAAAACATTACAGCTGTCGTGGTTGCCTATCTGGTTGATTTACTAGGGACAAAATAATCCAAAATCAAAAAATTGCACATTGTTTGCATATACCTCACAGACTTACGCAATAATGGTGCAAACTACATGACTCTAGACAGTTTTGCAGCTAGGAATAACATGAGGCGGTTATTAAATTTTGATAACTAGGACCATACTCTGGGCAATACACAGTTCCCCGTCCGATCAACACTCGTTAAGCCCCAGTAGGCCTACTTAGTACTGCGGTGGGAGACCACGCTGGAATCGTAGGTGTCCTAGTTTTTATATTTTTTTGATTTTAATGTCAACGATTTTTTTATTTATTGGTTGTGCTCTATTAGAGTGGGTAAAATTATTTGAATTGAAGCTGTAGAGAAGCACCCAACTACAATACTGCATAACTGTGGTGAGTAATTTTTGATTTATAAAAGTGAGCAAAGTAACCGAAGTGTTGTGTTGGCTTCAATTACAAAGAATCCGGTCTGCGCGCGCTCTGTCAACCTTCATCTACATCCGCTCCACCAATCCAATCGCTCTACAGAACAGAAAAACAGCAATAGTTGCAGAAACATTGTCAGATCCTTCTCCACATAATCCAGCCAATCCACAACCACACCCACCACATCCATCCACTTTCGAGCGCGCAAGTAGAATCTTGGCCCTGCAAAAATCCACTGCCGGCGAGTACCAGGATAGAGGAATGATATATTCATACCCAGCAACCACTCTCGTTGTAGCCACCAAGTTATGTGGGACTCGATGCTGCTTCTGATTATGCCATACCCACTAAGACTCTATACCTCCCGACGGCTATCTTTCATGCATAACAATCTTTGGCTGTCTCTATAAAATCACGAACAGGTGAACATATATACTGATCGCAGGGGTTGTTACATGTTATACATGATTAGACAACCCCTTTGGTCTAGTTTTAATATTTTTACTGCATCTCTAATCCAGTCAAGGTTTTTGATTAGAAATATGCAGTTTTTTTACCACTTAGCATTTGGTGCTATTAATACCATTCGAAAAAAGTGGCAACGTCTCGAACTTCATTGATTGCTGATCGTTTGTAGTACAATTTTACATTACCACTTCCGTCCAAGTGAACTTGGTTTTAACGAGTATCAAGAAAATTCAGAGAAAAGATAATAGAAAATAATGAGATACGTCTATACTAAAACCTCACAAAACACCCACATTTAAAGCTTCGCTGGTTCTTCCTTCCAACCAACTCCACACATTTCACATATTTTCATAGACAACTCTCTCACGCTCATAAGTTCCTCTTTCGTAGCTCCATTGTTTAAACCTCCTTTCAAATGACCTTTTAGCTGAGGATTTACATCTTGCGGGATTAAGCATGCAATGACCACAAACGAGGTTTCTTTGGGTGAAAGTACACCAGTGTATGAAAGTAGCGGGGAGTAAACATGCTTGATTGCATATTGGGAAAGATCAGGATATGCAGTGCTCATTTGAGAAAGTACTCGTCTAGATACTTTCCCGTAAACTTGTTCCCAGAACGCAACTCCTCGATCTACTTCTTCCTCCACAGATAAATCAGGCCGTACATTCGTTTCTTCACGGTATTCATGAGGTGTCGCATTGCGTAGCTGAATCAGGGAATTAATTGTCTTGGGAAGACCACCTAATGCTGCACTTTTAAGTAAAGCCTCGCGCATTTTTTGTGAGATCGAATGCACAAGTGCCGGGTCGCAATTCGAGACGTCAACGAGCATACTATCATCTTCAGATCCAAAGCTTCGAACTGACAAACTCGGAGAATTAGGCGGTGCACTATCTTCATTGATACCACCTAATTCTTGAGATTCTTCAATATCCCCACTGAGTCGCGCATCATGTTCAACTGCATACTTGTAAACTATTGGAACTGCTTCCGGACGATTACACAGACTGAACGTAGCGGCTGCGACGAAATGCCACGAACTAGAAAGTAAAGGCGCAGCTCGCAAAGATGAAAGTACAGATTGACTTAGCATCTCCTCCCACTCTTCGTTTACTCGTTTCTTCTCAGCGCTATGGCTGTCGTTGCCGGTATTATGGCCCTGAGAACTTGAAGACAGCGGTGTGGCTTCGAGATTCATAACCAGGAGGTGCGCGTTGCGAATATACTGCTTTCGACCACTAACCAGCCAAGAAAACTACAAATAGACTAATCCTAACAAAAAAAGGATCTACGGGAGTGTATAAAACGTGTACAGATTAATTGCTGATCAGTCATATATAGTACGCGCTTATACCATCAGCACTGCGTTCTCGCTTGAATGACCCTTCGGACAGCGGAGTTGGAGCCCGGTATTGGGAGTTTGTTGAGCGCTGTGCAATCTCGAGGCCCGCGCACCTTCACAGAAACCATGAACGGTGACAAATATAAGAAAACTAATGTAAAATTGTTTCGGATATCAAATTATATATACAGCCAATACAAATGCCGGAAATCTTATACATCTTTACAGCAAGTAAAAGAGTTGTGTGTGAAAAAGTACTACAAAGTACACGTAAAACTCATCATCTTCCATCCCAACAGTTCACCAAAATCACACAATACTTAATAGCATGCTCGGACAAACACGCTTAACTACAAAGGAATAACATTTAAAGGATAAAAAATTATTATTTGGTTCACACGAATGCATTTAGAAATAACTCATGTATAAAAAGAAACGACCATTTTTTATTTTTTATACAACCCGATCAAACAACACGACCAATTTACTTTTTCGACACAGCCTTGCTGATCTCCTCGTCCTGCTCAACAAGGATGACCTCGACGTGGCATGGGTGGGCCATGTAGGGGTTAATACGACCGTGAGCACGGTAAGTACGACGACGCTGCTTGGGGGCTATAGGTTGCACGTTAGTGAATGGTAAAAGAGAGAAATAAATTAGTAAGAGGTACTAATACATACCCTGGTTGACCTGGATGTGCTTAACGATGAGCTTGGAGGTGTCAAGTCCCTTGATCTATATTCAAACAAATCAGCATACTGCAAAACAAAATTTGTACGTGTCAGATAGAAAATAGAATCTAGATTCAGATTGTTTCTGTTTCGTCTCTTTTGCAGATTCAAATTCCTGTCAAATAGTACTCCTTCTCCCAATTTGTACCATTACGCAATTCATATCTTTTCCATCTGACCCAGCTGTAAAAAATTCACGATGCAAACATACGTTGGCGTTGGCTTCGGCATTCTTCAACAGGTCGACAATGAAGCCGACACTCTTAACGGGCCATCTGGCCTTGGTAACACCAAACTCCTTTCCCTGTGCAGTGCGGCCGATGCTGTGGGCGAATCGTCGGAAAGGAATGGCCTGCTTGTGGTCCTTGACGTTGGCGAGGTAAGTCAGAGCCTTCTGGAGCTCCCATCCGTTGACGGCCTGCGCGGTCTCGCGAGTGTTCTTGAAAGAGACACGGAGGTACGAGCCTCTAGCGCTCGCACTCTTACTGGGGTTGGCGGGGGTGGCGGCGTAACGGACCATTGTTGTTGATTGTGCTTGTGGATGGGCTACTGCTGGCTGCTAGGAACTGTAGATACTCTCGTGAGGCGTAGTGTGCACTTGCCCCCGACTAGCAGAGTCGCAAGAAGGAGCGTGACTGCTGTTAGTCATGGTAGGGTTGCGCCCTACACCGTAAAATTTCCACCAAACCCTAGCAAAGGTGCTTGACTCGTGCTTAAACTTTCATGACCTCTCATGATTCTGTTAACGGCCAGCATGAAATCGAGATCATCAATCACCTCCATCTATAAACGATTAAGGATAGATATAGATAAGATTGTGTAAACATCTTATAGAAACAAGTAAATATTATTACAGCTGTATAAAATGCCTGTTGAGCTAAACCGTTACAGATTAAGGTTCAAAAAGAATCAAAAAGCCTGAAAATTCCAATAATTACGCATAAATTTCACAAATTTGAATGATTATGGTCAGTAGTACATAGGTTTTTATATGATAACAGGAAACTATATATTGGCCCGGTTTTAAAAAATTGATAACTAGGACCATACTCTGGGCAGTACACAGTTCCCCGTCCGATCAACACTCGTTAAGCCCCAGTAGGCCTACTTAGTACTGCGGTGGGAGACCACGCTGGAATCGTAGGTGTCCTAGTTTTTTTTACTTTTTTTGATACTTTTTTTGTTGGCTGTGCTTTGACGTGGTTCAAATAAAAGTGGGTCAAGTTGAACCTCTAGAATCACTACGTTGAAATGGTAGTGTAATATTCAACTTATTTTTTAGGACTACATTTAGACGAACGCTAACTCTCGAATGCGCTCAGAACCGCCTCAATAAGAACTATTTGTTCAATCCAAATGAAGGAGCGAAAATCACAAATTTGTAGGTCATATACTGTAAATTGTTCACCTCAGTCTTCACATATGCAGACGCGCAAGTGGTGGTTGCTAAGGCGGCGTCGTATTGTTTACTTTGTGACAAGTTAGGCTATATGTAAAGCGACCGCGTTGCTAATTATACTCCCATTTTAAAATCGGTGCCCCACCCGTATCCCTCTATTTTGTCGCCAGCCCCTCTAAGCCCCTTCTTACCCTGTTTGTTATTGATAAAAGGTTTTTAATTCAGCTTCGCTTTATCTGGTGTTTTGTATTGAGCGAGTGACGAGGGTCGCTTAGTAGCGGAAGTCTAGGTCGAATTTGCCCGTTCGACCATAAAAACCACTCTCCCCGCGTGAAACTCCCCGCGTGAAACTCCTCACATAAAACTCCTCCAGGGCCATACGAGAACTTAAATGTCTACTGTGGTCAGTTATTTGTCTTTTGAGTTGAGCATGAACTTGAGAATTTGTTGTTGCCCTGACCTGGCTTAAAGGGATCAAATGGCCTTGTGCTGGCCGGTGCAGGTTTGAGAGAGATGAAAAGTCTTAGCCAAAATCTAGCTAAGACGGGAATACTGCCTAGCAGAGGGCCCGCCGACAAAGCCAGCTAAAGTACGAAAGCATGCAACGACTTCCGATGGACGACGTTTTTAAACGAGAGTTGTTGAGCAATTACAGATACAGCCAAGGATTGTTACGCATCAAGGACAGCCGTCAGAAGTCATGATATCTTAATACGTGTGGCGTTTGACCTTTAACAGCGTCGAGTCCCACACAACTTGGTGGCTACAGCGAGATGGAGCATTGCCTTATCTGGCATCCATAGGTAGTGACTTCTTGCTGGGTTGAGATTCTACTTAGCGCGCTTGAAAGTGGATGGGAGTGGATGGCAGTGGGTGTGGATTGGCTGGATTAAGTGGAGAAGGGTCTGGCAATGTTTCTGCAACTATTGCTGTATTTCTGTTTGCCTGTTTTGTAGATGAATGTAGAATGGCGATTGAATTTGTGGAGTGGATGTAGATGAAGGTTGACAGAGCGCGCGCCAGCCGGTTTCTGCGTGACGCAAAAAGAAAAAAATTTTTTTTATTTGAAATTGATTGTGGTATTGAGCAGAAGGCAGTAGATGCACGCATATCTTAATAGCTCGTATTATCATAGGATTAGCAGTCCCCAAACGTATAAAACCGCATTAAACGCATGCGCTGCTTATTCAGGTGGTAATTTAATAAGTTTCTGCGCCGTAACCAGTAACCAAGAGAGAAAGAAGACGCGGGACAAACCTGGATATTTTTTATGAGTTTCATCAAAACAATAGCACATACTATTGCATTTATATATATATGAGTAGGCAATTTTGAAAAATAGCGTAGGCTAATTTACACTAGTGAAAGGCATTTTATGCAGAATGCCGGTCTTGGAAGTTGGATCAGCGTTATTACGCTGTGTATGGAATTGCAATCAATTTTTACCACTTGTTCTTAATTCAACCCTACACTGCTAAATGCTCTTCACACATTGATGTATAAAACCGCCCTGTTTGCTGTGGAGATGAAGTATTCGCATGTGGAAGCCCGAAAGAAGAGAAAAGCTCCGGGGAGCTGATAAGCCGAATGAATGATGTCATGGGCGTCAAAATGATCATCGCGCGGCTCAAGAGAAGAATCTTAAAAGCACGGCTTCGAATCTATCGTCTTCATAACAAGTTAGAAACACGGAATCTGTTGATTTCTATATGATCTGGGTAATTCTACACTGTCTCTATTTTGTAATTCTTTATCTTTTAGGAACTTATCAGACTCTCACGATTTTGGAAATGGCTTCGTTTGTTGGAAAATACTTTGCACGACGATTTTTTAGAGAATCGGTTCACAATGCTTTTGGTAGTGAAGATCCCTATTTTGAAGAGGTTTGCATCTTTCTCTTTTAGCTGGTTGTCTGGCTTGTTAAAGACCACTAGTTAACGAGGTTCTCTGTAGGTGCCTATAGAAGATATGCAGGCTAGCAGAAGGAAGAAATCTAAGCGCAGACGTCCTCCTCCCCCTGGTATCTCCGAGAATGATGCAAAGATATTGACTAGAGTTAAAAGACGCTCTTACCATTTGGATATGAGTTTAGGTATTTGTTGCTGTGGTCTGGGAATTGGGTATGCTATTTAACAGGAATGTTTTATTGGACGGCCAAAACACTTACGTCTGTGTTAATTTAGTTGGAGTGCGGTGATCGGCTTTATTCCTGGGTAACAGTCATAATTCTCAATTATTATTATTATATACATATTTACATTGACGCGCTAACAAGCTTTTATAACTCCATCCTTAGTATCGGAGATATTATATCCGCCTACCTTTCATACTCTGTTGTCAGAGTTGCAATGAAAATTGACGGAGGTCTTCCACAAACTCTTTATTATAAAATGATCAGCAATGTGATGATTGATTTTTCGTTTGGCCTTATTCCAATCATCGGAGACGTTGTAAACGTTATTTATAAAGCAAACAGCAGAAACTCTTTGTTGTTGGAAAAGCATTTGAGATCAGTTGGACAGAAGAATTTAAAGGTAAGGTTGTATCTTTGCCACTATGATGATACACTTATTAACATATATTCCTGCAGCATGGTAATGCATCCACATCTACCAAACCTTCAACATATTCAAATACTAATCCAAATTCATCTCAGCCGCCAATCCAGATACCGCCGGAATCGAGCTCGTCAGCTCCTAATCAACCTCAAACAAAGAGTAGCTGGTTTAATTGGAAAAGCAGCAAAAAGCCTGATTCTGCGAGCTAAAGAAAATAAAAAATCCGTAGGAGTCTCAAGTTGAAACTGGAGTTTGGTGATGAATGTCGTTTCAAGATACTAACATAATTCTAAGCCCGTTTTTTATTTTGGAAGGGGACGATTTTTGTATAATTAGAGTTCATATTCATTTAAAATTTCTTCCTTTGTGCTTCGAGAAATCTGAGGCCACGGAAATGAAGAAGCCTTTGTAGCAACAAGGCACCCATAGCAAAGTATTGGTTTTCCTTCTGCACTTGATAACTCCAAGATGTCATTAGTAATGTCAGCTTCTTGCTCAGGGGCAGATGCGTTAACGGTTATGTTTTTCAGCCACTGTTCTGGTTCAGTTTCGCATTTGACTCCACATATCGAGCAGCAAGTAGTTAAGCCGGCAGTAGTATCTTGTAGCTTATCAGCAGTACGCACGACTGTAGATACGATACTTGGGAATCCGGCTTCGATATCGGTGAAATAATTGACAAGTAAATCATCAACAGTCATCATTCGCAAAACTGTTGGAGGTGGCTGAGTGGGTGCTACTATGTACTTGTCAAATCCCTGTAGCGAAACGTATTCCTTAGCTTCAGCACGCATGATTTCCCTCATCGGAAATAGTTGAGCGATTCCTTTTGAAAGCACAATGTTATCTTTAATAGATGATGGAATAGAAGCACCGCGGCCCTTTGCTGTTAAGCTGAGAACGCGTTCGGCAAGACGAGACATACTGTCGCCAAAAAGTATTGTAGAAGAATTGTATGAAGCGGCAGATCGGAGGAGTAGTGTGGTGACTATTGACAATAAAATGTCGAGTCTTGCACTTTTATCGCGAATCCTATCAAGAATATCAGATTTCACACTGCGCGAGTTTGAAATATCAGATGTAAATGAGTAATTTTCGAGATCAGGGTGTGAAAACGTTCTCAACATCTCTTGATCGCGCAGGAAATCATCAATACAGACGATTTCAAAAGTACATAAATCACCATAAGCTTGTGCTAATTCAGCGATCACGGTCTGAGGCTGCCTGGTATAGCTTTGAACAGAGGAGCAGTCTATGTGCACGACATTGATTTTGAATCCAGTCGCACCGCGGTGGGTTTCTATCTGGTCCCGCAAATGCTCCAGCAGCATTTCCAGCAGCGCAACTGATGAGCTGCCCAGCGATAAAGCCAGCAGAAGTCTTCCAGGAGGAGTAGGTGAGGAGGAGCGAGGAGGATAGGTTACTTTGAATGGAGTCATTTGCTTGCGCTCTTTTCCGCGGAGATAGCGCACGAAGCAGGATCTGTTTTTCGTCAGTTTACACCGCGTAAACAGCAAATAAGCATTAAAACATACCGACAGAATGGCTCCTTGCGCGAGACCACAACGGCCTCAACATTAGAGCAGCGGCGACAAAGTTGCGCGGTCATGGCTGCTGCATGTTTATAGATACAAGTAATTTGAAGCCAGAACAAATTTTTTGAGCCGCGAGACGAGTGCACGTGATTAGACCGGGGCATCGGAAGATGGATTTTGTCGGCAACCGGCTGCGGCTGCGGCTGCGGAGGCTCGTGTGCTTATCCCGTCCTCGAGTCAGAAATATAAAGTCATTGGCGTGTCTGCTTCTTCCCCTGCGTCGCAATTGCACACACGCAATAAACAGCGCTGGACGGAGTGATGCGCCTTGAGCCTGCGCTTCTTCCGCTGCTGCCGTCGGTGCCGGACGCTGCAACTGCTCGTCGCTCAAGCGTCCTGCACGTGCACATTACCTCCTTTTGCTCCAGAGACTTTGACGACGTGCGCAAGTTCCTGGTAAGTGGATTACTCTCTGCTTTCTTAGTCTACTACTGGGTAGCTTACTGACTACTTCATGTGGCATGCAGAGTGCAAGCCTGCCGCTCACGTACTCGAACGCCTTCCTTCTTCAATTTATCATCGCACGCGACTCGAGGCTGCTGATTGCCCGTGACTCCCTCTCTGGCCATATTGCAGGTATAGTGGGCGGCAAGCTTGTCCGTTCTGTAAACGACCCCTGTATCTGCCACGGCCACGTCATGATCCTCGCCGTCGCGGAGATCTGCCGTCGCTCCGGTGTTGGCCGCGTTCTTCTCCAGGTTAGCAGCCCCCGTTCGTCCGGTCCTACTTGTACTTAGAAGCTAATGTCCACGCAGAAGCTTGAGTCTGAGCTACGTTCCTCAGCAAAAGCCGGTCTTATAACTAGTTTCCTGGAAGTTGCTCACACTAATGCCGCGGCAATCAAATTCTACGAGCGGGAAGGGTACTCGGTGGAGAGGCGCGAGAAGGGCTATTATCGTGCGATTAAAGCTGACGCGCTAATAATGCGTAAGCATTCCCTTACTGTCGCGCAGTAATTTGCATTTGCAGTCTTTTTTTTACAGAATTATACCATTTTATGAAACACAATGGAGGAGTTACGTGGAATATAGGTGTGGAGGGGAGTTTTCTGGTTTTGCTTGTTTGGCGTCAGTGTGCTCTCTTTGTCTTTGCTTTGTTTATTACAGGAATATTGTTTGTACGGATAAATTGCTCTGGATTGAGTCCTTTTCTGCATCATATAACAGTACAGTGTCGTTGATTTTAATTGCAATACATACACTCGCTAGGTTAATATTTCATACGGGCTATCTACTCTCGATGGCATCATCCAATTGTTCCAGACAAGCGCATTTGAGGCTCGACCGATCGTCCGACTCTCATCATTTGCACTCAATTGACACAGGGCTAAACAGGATATTCGAGAGGAGTAGCTTTTTATAAATGTGCTGTAGTCATTCTCTACATTATCCTTGCTAAACTGCACTGATAGTAGACTAAAATATCGATGTGAATATTCTCCCGACAGATATGAGCGTTACGCGTAAACCTCTACTCCACCAAGCTACAGCTTTTTGGTCAATACAGTAACTGTAGCAACCTGTTACAGGTTTTTTATCTTATTGAATACAGACTGTGCTATAGATCTTCATAGCTTCATTATTTTACTGTGCACATTAAAATGCTTTTTAAACTGTTCACTTCAACCAGGAAGAATATCTGATTACAGTAAACAACAGTTGCCAATGCTCCCAGAAACATCTTCAAAACATGACGTTGTTTGAAGGGGATAGAATAGTGAATCTTGAGGGTAGGTTTAACGACTATTGAACTTTACTCAACTGTGATAGATGACGAAATGGCTGTGTCTAGGCACGCTGCTATCAATACTTGTATGAGCCGAAAAGTCGATAAAAATCGATAGTATTTTTAAGGCACTACATATTTCTACATATAGCACAGAATTCTTACAGAAGAGCAGACTTAACAAAATGAAGGCCATTCAAGCGAGATACTCTATAATGAGATATTTTGGACTTTGCTGTTAAATCAGGTCGTAATACTTGCCGTCATTCACTACCAGCAACTGAATCTTGGTTCAGATTCTTTTACAATCCAAATTCCTGACCTAGTTGCAAGAATTGAAGTACACAAGACCGGGAATTGATATTGATTAACGAGAAATCTTCATCGCAAATGAGACGAATTCATGTCCCGAAGCTGTGCTTCACCACACATATTCCATATGCCGAATATGACCTTTATTGAGAATTATCTCACTACTCTGAATAATTGGCTACATTTACCAGTCATATATACTACACTGTCACTCATGATGATTAATTCGTAAATTCAGCTTTAGAGGATGGTCAAAATGTAGATAATCCTCAATTTCAGTCACGTGCATACGTGTGTGGCACTCGAGGATCTCACTAAAAAAAGTTTTTTTTTTTTTCATTTTCATCAAATTTCTCTGAAATCCCAACACACGACACATTTAATACTATAATCAACCCGTTCATTTTTGTTTGTTTTTTATTTCTTCTGATTTCTATTGAATTGCTTTTAATAGATTAAAAAATAACCATTGCTGCTTTTGTATTGTATAAGTATAACTGTTTGATAGAAAAATGTCGGATACACAACAAGCTGGAGATGATGCTATGACCGTGATTGGAATTTCATTCGGAAATGCCAACTCATCAATTTCTTTTACCGGATCTGTGTGTATTTACCATGTTTATATATGTGTGTAAATACAGAGGTTACTAATAGATTTTTTTTAAAGGACGGAAACGTCGATATTATCGCTAACCAGGATGGTGACCGCAGCATTCCATCTACTCTTGCCTATGTTGGTGAAGACGAGTATCATGGACTTCAAGCTAAGGCTCAGTTAATTCGCAACTCGAGCAACACAGTTACCAACTTCCGTGATTTCATTGGAAAGTCATTTTCGGAGATTGACCCTACATATTCACATGGATCAGCACATCCCGTTGAACAGGATGGTGTTGTTGGATACAAGCTCGTTACTTCGTCTGCAGAAGGAGCTGAGCCTGAGTTTGTTCCCGTGTCTGAGATTGCAAAGAGACATTTTTTGAGACTGAAAGACTCTGCTGAGGACTTTTTGGGAAAATCTATTACTGGCGCTGTCCTCGCTGTTCCTACTGATTTCACAGCCAAACAGCGAGAGGAGCTCAAATCGATTGCTACCTCTGCTGGTATCAATGTGTTACAAATCGTTCACGAACCTGTTTCTGCTTTGCTTGCGTATGATGCGGCCACTTATGGAGCATTCCCCAAGGACAGAATTGTTGTTGTTGCAGACTACGGATATACCCGCTCCGACGGTGCTGTGATTGCGGTTCGCGGTGGAATGTACACTGTGCTCGCTACTGCTCACAACTACGAGCTTGGAGGATGCAGCCTGGACAATGCCCTTGTCGATCACTTTGCCAAAGAGTTTGAGAAGAAAAATGGAATCGATCCTCGCACTGATTCTGCTCGCTCGCTCGCCAAGTTGGCTTCGGAGTGCGAGGTTACGCGAAAGACTTTGAGTGCTAGTAACTCTGCTACCATTTCGATTGAATCGCTTGCTGGAGGATTCGATTTCCACTCGAACATCAACAGATTAAGATATGAGATGCTTGCACGCAAGCAGTTTGACAATGCTGCTGCGTTTGTTGAAGATTTAGTTACGAAGGCTGGTTTGGATGTTCTTGATATCGACGAGGTTGTTCTCGCTGGAGGAAGCTCGCATACGCCCAAGATTTTAGGCCGACTCGAGGCTGTCTTTTCAGAGACCACTTCGATTGCTGCGCCGTCGAGCAGTGCCAAGGCACTTAATCCTGCTGAATTGGTTGCTCGCGGAGCTGCTGTTCAGGCCTCGCTGATTGCCGGATTCGAACAGAGCGATATTGACGAGAGTCTGCAAGCGCATGTCACTAACGCGCCTCACTTGTCCAAGCCAGTTGGCGTTGTTTTGGCCGACGGCAAGTTTGTTACGCTGCTGGAGAGTTACACTGCTGTGCCTATCAGACACTCTGCTACATTTGATGTTCCTGCTGAGGGCGGCGATGTGCTTGTGGGTATCTACGAGGGAGAGCGGGAGATTTTGACGCACAAGGCTGAGCGGATAGAGAAGGATGCAGGCGAGGAAGACGAGGAGGAGTTTTCTGATGAGGAGGATGAAGAGGAGACGCGTGAGAAGGTTGTGAAGGGTACGAGCAAGATTGCTGAAGCGGTGCTTAAGGGCACGAAGGCCGGTGGACAGATCGAGGTCGTGATCAATATCGCGGCAGACTTGAAGGTGTCTGTTGCTGCGCGGGAGTTGAACGGTGCAGCTGTTCGGGGCGAAGTTGGCGTCGCTGAGGTGCAGAAGTAGGTGGGATCACGTTTTTGTTTATAGAGGCCCAAATAGGTATTGAAAGTAAAAAAGACATATATAGCAGCGTACGCGCACACGTAAGCAGGACCATTATGGAAAAATAAGGTTCTGATCACACGCGCTAATGCAAGGCCCAGGGGTTGACGCAAAGCTTTCCCGGGAGGCGGGATATTTGAAGCACGGCGGATCGCGCAGCTCTTCGCCTTTGAGAACAATAGGCAAAGAAAAGGGCAGCAACAGATGGACTTGTCGTCGCCGGACCAGGCGAGCCTTCGCGCGTCGATTGTCAGTCGCAGTCTGCCGCCAATTCCCGACGAAGAAGATGAAAAAGAAAAGCCGGTGTCGGACGGTTTTGGGCGAAGGACAAAGACAGGCATTGTGCGGACGAGACGACCGCCGCCGCTCGATATTGCAGGTGCTCGCAGACATTCTGCGGTAGGCCAGCGCGTGCGGAGGATGACGAGCAGTATTTTGGGGAAGGCCTTGCGTGAGTAGCAATATCGTGCCTTGTGGTGGTGGTGGTGGTGGTACTCTGACTGACAGAAACTTGCCAGCACCGATTCGCCAGGACGAAGAAAAGCCAGAAGAGGAAATAGTGCAACAACGGCCGAACCGCAAACGCGTAATCGGACTTCCGTGGTGGGCATTTGCTCTTCTTGTCGTGGGTGTGATCATTATCATTGTGGTTTGTGTTGTTGTGCCGACGCAGGTCATCGCACGACGAAACAACAACAACAGCAGCAGCAGTAGCAGTAGCAACAGTATTAGCATTAGCAACAGTAACAGCAATAGTGACAGCAGTACAGCAATAGTCTCTACTTTCCCTGCGCAGTTTCCATTTGCACTCCCAACCGGAACAGAAACAGTGACAGCAACTGGTACACAGCCAGCGCCATTCCCGACTTCTTCTAGTGACAGCCTGCCTTCACGCTGCAAAGAGCAGCTTCCGTGTGAAAACAGCGGAGTGAACGCATACCGCAACTCGACTTGCATCTGCATCTGCACAAATGATTTCTCCGGAGACTTATGTCAGAACGCTTCAAACTCGACCTGCGCCGTCGTCCAGCTTTCGGACGTCGCAGGCACAAACATAACACTCGGCACATCAATCGTGCCTTTACTCAGCATCGACTCTTTTTCTATAGACCTCAACGCATCTGCTCTCCACGAAGTCTTCTCTGACAGCGACGTGCGCTGCTCCTCGCAAAATGCACTTATATCATTTGATTACGACCAATCACTCGATATCTCGAGCACAACCATCAGCTTTGCAAAAACAGTCGTTCTCGACGTCGTTCAAACAAACAGGAGCATTGACGACGCTGTTGTAACGCAAAACTATATACAAGAAGCGTTTGACGATAACTCAATAGACCAAAACACAACAGCAGTTACTCTTGAAAATGGACTATTACTAGATTTTAAGGCGTTTACAGTTTCGGGGGTTATATGAAAGGAAAGGAAAATGGTATTGTGACTAAATGAACTTTGCATTGGTTTTGGTAAAAAAGGAGTCTGTGTGCACTGTAATAATAACCATCTAATCTGGGTTTAATGTGAATTAATTGATAAATGCAAAAATTACTATGCTTCTCTAGTACTTTTAATCTGATTCTCCATAGCTTCGAGTTCATTGATCACCGTAATCATGTCAATGATTGCCTCGAGAGCTACAATAATTAGTTTAACAGTTAATATCTTTTGACAATAAATACTTTGTAGAGGATAAACTCACATTCGATGAAACACTGCTGAGACAGACGAAGCGACTGAGGTACGAGTACACCAAACCACCGAATAGGATCCATGTTCAAGGGTATTTTGCGTTTCTTTTTAATTTCTGACTTTGCTTCTTCCGGTTTATTATTAATCGGCTCCGTTTCATCTTTGTTATCCTTATCGTTCCCTTTTCGTCGTCTTGTTGATGCAGAAGTTTCTGTAGCTGTAGCTGATACTTGCTTTTTGGATTCTTCAATTTTCGTTGCTTCTGGTTTTTCTTTTGTTTCCCTTTCCTTCTTTAATCGTTCAGCCTCTGCTTTTTCATCAATAGGAATAGGAACGTCTTTTAGTATGAGCCCAGAATATAGTATCTCTTTACTTGATGGATCATATACAGAACTAGCTTTCTTTTCAACGATATTTCTGTTAATTTATTTGTGTTAGTTTTAGAAATGAGTCGCAGAATAATAAGATGACTAACACTACTCGAGATGCAAACATGTTTCCATGATATTGATCCTGTCCAAATCGACCTCTAGACGATCCATAATTCGCTTGAGCTAAATCAAAGAATCCCTATTTCCCATTAAATTCCTAATTCAAAATTCGTATTTATTAGTAGAAAAAAAAACTTACTTTGGCAAATAATTGACCAACTCGAGATCGTATACTTTGATACTTTTCAATCAATTCACAGTATTCAAACAGTAACTTATCAAGACTGGTAGATAAAGCTGTAGGATCTACAGGATCTTCTATTTCAGGTTTTTGCTCTTCAGGTTGTTGTTGAGACTCTTCGGTAATTGACAGTTCTGTTCCAGGTTCTGGAATATGATCTTTCTCTTTCAAAGAAAGATTCTCGATCTTAGACTCGAGTGACATTTTCGTTTCTCAAGTATCTTTTTTCTTTTAATAAGTTTTTGCAGATTATTATTGATTGAATGATTTTATAATCAATCTTTTATTTACTGATTCAAACCGAACTCGCAAGATGAGTTTATAATACTCGGAAACTCGACGGCTTAATCTTAAGAATATTTAAAGAACTGATAGCGATAATGAAGAGCCGCGACATTCAAACTTTAAATTGACTAACTCTGGTCTTTTACCGACTTTTCTTGTTATAATTATTAAAGCATTAAATTTATTCTGAAGTTCTTATTTTTAAGTCTTATTTAGGTATTGATATGTGATATACGACGTGATTTTAATCAATTGGCATTTTTCTTTATTTAAAATTAAAATAGTTACTGTGTATAACGAATTTACTTATGCATTCAATGCTATGAGCTACTCACTATATCTGAGAATATAATACCATTCTACGTAATTCATTAATTCTCAACTACTTTGACCATATTTGAAGAACATTTCACTGATCTTCACACTTACTATTCTATTGTATTCAAAGACTTGAAACCGCTTTAACTTTCTCAACCTCACTCGTTGATCATTGGCTAAAAGCAAGACAGAAATTGATATAAACCAAACACGAGCTATAGACGTAAAAGAAATGTTATTGACAAGTGATTTTGTTTATATAACTGGCTATTTGCTTATCTACTTGATTTCTTAAAGTAGCCGGTTGAATCATAAACTTTCTGTACGCCTTACACAATACGTGCTTATACGGAGATACAGAGAGGAATCAACATGAATATCAATTCTCCAAAGTATTATTAAAGCCAACTTTCACTAGTCTGAAAGAGAATAATAGAGCTAGCTTTAAAACACCCAGATAAATAAATAAATGAATAAATAAATAAATAAATAAATAAATAAATAAATAAATAAATACATAAATAAATAAATAAATAAGTAAAATGAAACAAGCCAAATAAAAGTGACAAACATTTAATTTGCATCACTCAGTTAATTTTCACATAATTCACAAACAACGTGAAGAAAATTTAGATGATACAATCAGTACTTGAACAAATACAATTAAATTAAATAAAAAAGAGGTCTTTATTAACTTACCAGGGTACAATAAATTAAAAGATTTACACTTAGCAATAAGAAAAAAACCAGCCTGATTATAGAAAAGTAACAGGAAGATTAGAAGATTGAGGGTAATGAATACTGGGTGTAAAAAAAAATTTGGAAAGTTTTTATAAAATTGATTGATCAAAATATCAACGATAATCTCCGAATGAAAAATATGAAAAAAAAAAAAGAAAAACAAAAAAAAAGGGGACTAAAAAGAGAAACCCGAAACAAAAAAGAAAGAAGAAAAAATAGGTAGAAAAAATAAATGAAAAAAGGTGAAACAAAAGGATTACGATATAAAAACCAAGGACCACAGAAATTAATAATATACCAAATACGAAAGAAAACCTAGAAAAAAAAATATCCCCAATCCTCTACACAAAATAACAAATTTAATCTCTCAATCCCTTAATTATCTGCCTAACTTGATCCAGCAGTAGTAGGGTTTCCTCTTCTTCTGAAAAAATCCATAACTTTTCTAGCAGGCCCAGTGCCACCTCCATGCTTCCTCTTTTCCTCATATCCGCCGTTAAGCTTCTTTGTCTTTGGACCCTTCAAAGCTTCTGTAGGTGCCTGCATAGCGACAGGCGGCCTTGCAGTTTGAGGTGGTGCGGTAATTGGCGGTTTTGAAGTTTGAACTTGCGTTGTACTTGTTAGTGAGATAGACGTGTTATCCGAATTAGCAGTAGAGGATCTAATTTTTCCGAAAAATCTCTCCGCGCTATAACTTAGGCTTGATTGACCTCGACGGTGTCCACGACTAGAAGGCGCATTTGGTGCATTTCCTATTGTAGATCGTTTAGACGCGCTTGCAGCAGCTGCTACAGCTACTGATGACGATGTCTGTTGAGCTGCAGGTCGCTGCAAATTACTCGTTTTAATCCGAGGGTCATCCACCGATGTAGTTTTCACAGAATCAGCACCTTGCGGAGCGGAAATAAACATAGAGCGAGGTCGTTCACGTTTGCGAGATGGTACAGCCGTAGATTCAGAAGAAGTAGGTATTCTTGAAGGTGTAGATGCAGCCGCCGTCGAAGTTTGAGGTTGCGTTTTCATTAACTCAGGAACATTTGATGCTGAACTTGAATTTGATGTTGAAAGCTGCATACTCATCGGTCGAGTTTTCTTGGCTGGAACGGGAAGTCTTGAATGTATGCTACGATTTGACGGTGATGCACTCATACCGGTCTCTGCGTGCTCATCAACAGCCGAAAGCTTCATATTTTGTCTTTTGTTTGACATACTATCTGACGGGGACCGAACCGCGGGGCGTGTTGAGGATGAAGTCTGCAATGACGGGGATGTAGATGTCGTCGGTTGCGTGACGTCAACAGGAATTTCTTCCTCGTGAATATCTTCTTCAGCAATAGTCTCAGTCACCAAATTATTTGTGTCAGCTTCAATTTCCTCAGTCTGAAGAGTATTTGAGAAAGTGGACGGCGTTCTTTGAGGCTTTTGCTGATTGACAACAGCTGGCCGAACCGGCTCCATCATTGCGCGAGGCGTAAATGTAGGGGGTTTAGTATATTCAAGTTGAACAGTATGACGCTTTTCATATCTACTTGTCTGTTGAGTATTTGAATGACTTGCAGAAGACGATTTGGATGGAGACTGTAGACTAGTCTGATTGAACTGTTTCTGAACATTCTCGATGTCAGCTTGACCGCCAGAATTCGCTGCATCAGCAATAGCAGAGGTAGCGGAGGCTAATCCGCCAGAAGCATCGGAATGCACATATGACCGCCGTTTATCAGCCGCCGAAGCTGTAGCTGTAGATTGATTTCGTCTGTGGCCCGAACTTGGAGGTTCAGCGTATGAATAGCGGCTATTATCCCGAGCGCTTGTTGATCTCGGAATACTAGGAACCATGGATTGTCTTGACGATCTCATTGCGCGCTCTACCTCTGGCGGAGGCGCTAGCATACTTTCCCATTCTTTGGGCTTGACCGACAGAAATTTAGAGTACGGCAAAAGCCATGAATGAGCACGAACTTCGAGAAGGTCGGCGCGCGTTTCAGGATTTGGGACTAGAATCCGACGAAGGAGATCACGGGGCATTGGTTTGACATATTCGGGAAATGAGAGAGGTGTAGTAGTGATATATCGATAAAGCTGGGTTATATTCGAACCGTTGGGGTTTTGCGGATCGTCATCAAAAGGGAGGTAGCCCGCGAGCATCGCATACTTTTCAGCGTAAGTATTTAATTTGAAAGAGCAGGGGGATAAAAAAAAACACATACCAAAATAACACCACAACTCCAAACATCAACTTTACGACCAGAATACTTTCCATCACTCACAACTAATTCAGGAGCGGCATAGCATGGAGATCCGCAGCTAGTGGCCATAAGATCAGCATTTGGCATTCCAGAAATCACATCATCAGGATTAAACACGTTGGCAAATCCAAAGTCTGTGATGATGATGTTTTTGTGCTTATCAAGTAGAAGATTCTCAAGTTTCAGATCTCTGTGAACAATGCCTTTTGAATGTAAATAGTCCACGCCGGAGATGAGTTGCGCAAAGAGTCTGCAGGCAGAGGAATCTTTCAGATATTTATTTTGTAAGATATGTTCAAAGAGTTCACCACCGGAAGCGTACTCGAGGACGATTCCAATGTACTTTTCATTTTGGATAATCTCTTGTAAACGGACGATATTTGGATGGCGAAGATGACGCAGAACGATGATTTCTCGCTGAAACTTTGCCTCGCGATTCGACATTGGAGGAATGTTTTCCTTTTTGATGAGTTTGACGGCGACCTGTGCGACGCGCTAAGTTAGGGATGACGCAACAAGAGCATACATATGTATTAGACCTACCTCAGAGGGCTGTTTGCCGTCGCGTCGCCAGCCCAGCTTGACCTTGCCGAACTCGCCCTCGCCGAGAGTGGCACCTAGCATGTAGTTGCCGAATTTGACAGCCTCCTTGCCGACTGGACGCATGTCGACATGTGCCGCGTCTGAATACATTCCTGCCGCTGTCAGTTCTGCAGGCATAGCAGTAGCAGCAGCAGAGGCCATTCTTGGACTTGAGGTTGAAAGAGTGCAAAGGAGGAAGAGACGGGGTAAATCGTGATAGTGGAAGGATGAGGTTTAGGCGGCAACGGATGCCGGAAATAGGTAATAAAAACACGGCGAGCAAGCAACTGAGCCGTTTGACAAAGACAACTGTCGACAACAAACACACGCAAAATAACAAACAAACACAACAAAAACACACAACTTTTAAGACGAAGCGACTTTGCGGGTCTGTTGTAGAGAACAAGCAATGGCAGACAAAAACAATAGCGTTCGCATTCCGAGCAGACTGATAAACTAGATACTAAAGTACGGAGGGATATCATTACTAACTGCTGTGATATTTACCCCAGCATAATACACTTTAGGCTCGAGCGCAGGGATGACGGCCGCTTTTGGCTGAGCAGACAGTGTAAACAAGGCTCTTTGCCCTATATTAGCTATAATATACTTGCCTGCTTATTATCTGGCCGCAATTTGCAAACAGAACCAATACAAACGCTTATAGTCCTTATATGTGTGTTTATTTGTCTGTGTACGCGTATGCCCGGGTAATTCCAATAACGCGTCGCGACGCGTATTTCTCGCGTCGACATACCACACCCGTCCACTCCTTTGGTCAGTCCTGAAGCTGTGCTGACTATGTTCCTGACTTTCCTTGAGTCCTTGTTCGTATTCTCTGACTCGTTGTTACGCGTTTCTTCGCTCTGACTTTTACTCCGATTTCCGGAATTGAACAACAAGGAGCTGCCTGTATTTTGGCTCCTTGTTTAAGTGTTTGAGCATAAAAAGGCTCTTCACCCGGGCTGTTTTCGCTTCTTTTCTCTTTTTTTTTTTTTTTTTTTTCTTGGGGGGGTTTGTCCCTCCCCAAATTCACTTTGAGGTCCATCGCTCTCCTCGGCTTGTTCCTCCAAATCATGTATATTTATACAAATACGAAGTTTCATTAGACATTGCTTGTTTAAGAGTCTTTTATTTGTGTGTTTTTTGTTTTTTGTTTTTGTTTTTTGTGTTTTTTGTTTTTTTTTATTTTTTTTTTCCCTTCGGGTTTTTTTTTTTTTTTTTTTTGTTTTGCACTTGTTTTATTTGCTTTTACGGTGTACGAGAGGCAACTCTTTATATTTAGATATTATACTAGATCTAAAGAGAAGCAAGCCCTTTCAGTGCGTCATGCGTGTTTTTGCTAATTTAGTTTTGTTTTTTCTTAAAAAGTGTGGGGATTTTGTTCATGGTACATACAGATACAGAGAGGGATTTGGAGTGTTTATGATTGCTTTTGTTGTTTTCATTCCTTTGTAGTCCATTATTGGCCTATTTTACTTTCTTTCTGTTTCTGTTTCTGTTTCTGTTTCTGCTTTTTTTATTTTTTATTTTTTATTTTTTATTTTTTTTTTTTTTGGGATAGAGAGTATCACCGGGTCGATTACTCTTTTCTCGTGAAAATTCCATCCTTATATCCTGGAATATTTCATCCGCTCGTTTATTGATTGTTTACACCACTCTCGTTTCTCTTTAACGCTGCGAATTGGTCTTGCTTGTATAATAGCAATGCCGAATAGCACGTCTCGTGAAACAATCAAGTGCTGGCAATGATTGCATGTTGTCAGTTCAGCAGATGCTTGTTTTAAGTATCGTTTCACTATGTCATTCTTTTCCTTTTATATTTTTTTTCTCTTATTCTGTTCTAGTGGTAACTCTCTTTGAAAAGTCACGCGTTTGAAGGTTCGCATAACAGCCCCTGCAAATGAGTGGCAACTCAATACAAAACAATACAATATAACATTTCCCAATTGAGTCATATGTAAACAATTCAAACAATGTAACTGAATGACAATCCTTCGTCTGCGACTGGCCAGCCTCGCGGCACCCGGACTCTAACCCCCAAAACAACAGCATTAAATACACTGAAAAATTGCTGAGCCGCGCGAGTGCCGAAGCTCTCAATTAGGCGGGGTGGATTTTTTTTTTTGAAAAAGGCCATCCATAACTTTTAAAGCTGTTTTCATCTTATTTACTTGTTTATATTCTTTGAGAAAACTAGTTGTATTTTTATTTTGGCTTAAAAATATGGCTCGCGCTAACTCGGCTTTGCTCGCGGGTCCGCTGCGTCGACTCGCACGCGTGACGTCGCGCCGATTGCCGACATCGACTCTCATCTTTACAAAGACCTCCTCCGCGACGCCCTTTTCACCTGTATGTCTTCGTTCTCGCGCAGGATTTCACTCTTCTGTGTGCGTGCGCGAAGAAATGACGGCGGAAATGCGCGGACTACTCGACGAACCGCGGGAAGTTGACGAAGCCGACGTCGTCATCGTCGGTGGAGGTCCTGCTGGTCTCGCGGCCGCCATCCGGCTCAAGCAACTTGAACTCGAAAAAGGCAATGAGATTCGTGTTGTGCTATTGGAAAAAGCAGCTGATATGGGCTCACACACGCTTTCTGGAGCGGTGATCGAACCGAGAGCGCTCGACGAACTTGTCCCGGACTGGAGAGATAACCCACCCAGTCCGCTTACACCTGTGACCGGCGAGAAGATGCGGTTTTTGACTTCAAAGCTGGCAATCCCGATTCCTGAACCACCTCAGATGCATAACAAGGGAAACTACATAGTCAGTCTTAGCGAAGTAGTCAAATGGCTTGCTGAAAAGGCGGAAGAACTAGGTGTGGAAGTATACCCTGGATTTTCAGTGTCAGAGTTGATTTACGATCACTCTGGTGCGGTTTGTGGAATAGCTACGAATGATATGGGGATCTCAAAATCTGGCTTACCAAAGGATGGTTTCCAGCGAGGAATGGAATTTCACGCAAAAGTAACTCTATTAGCGGAAGGATGCCACGGATCACTGACAAAGAAAGCAATTAAAAAGTACGATCTACGGCGCGGAAAGGATCCCCAGACATATGGTTTAGGAATCAAAGAAGTGTGGGAAGTTCCGGAAGAGAACTTTAAGCTAGGTGAAGTCGTGCATACAATGGGATGGCCATTAACGAAAGATTTATATGGAGGTGGATTCATGTATCATTTTGGTGAACGACTAGTAAGCGTGGGACTTGTTGTCGGACTTGATTATGCAAACCCTTGGGTTTCGCCGTTTGGTGAATTTCAAAAGATGAAACATCATCCTCTATACGAGTCAGTTTTGAAAGGTGGAAAATGCATCTCTTACGGTGCGAGAGCACTTAACGAAGGTGGTCTACAATCGATTCCTAAACTGATATTTCCAGGGGGTGCACTAATCGGTTGCTCTGCTGGATTCCTCAACGTACCAAAAATTAAGGGAACTCATACGGCTATGAAATCCGGTATGATGGCCGCGGAAAGTGCGTACAATGCAATCTGCACCGAGACGACTAATCAATCTGCCATCGCGCTTTTCGAGTATGAAGAGAAATTTAAGGAATCATGGGTTCATGATGAACTTTATGAAGTCCGCAATATCCGCCCTTCGTTTGAAAACAAGCTTGGCTTATACGGAGGTATTCTATACTCTGGTGTAGATACTATGATACTGAAAGGAAAAGTTCCCTGGACATTCCATCATCGCCATACCGACGCTGAATCTACACAAGCAGCGGACAAGTTTAAGAAGATTGAATATCCTAAACCTGATGGTAAAATTAGTTTTGATATATTGACTTCGGTTGCGCGAACTGGTACCATGCATGATGAAGATGAGCCGGTTCATCTTAAGGTCAAGAATTGGGTATGAATTTCCCCATAAATTTTTAAAAAAAACAACAATAACAACAACGGTTTACTGTTGTATACAAATTACTAACACATCATTTAGGACGCGCATACTACGGCCTCGTTTCCCAAGTTTAAAGGTGTGGAAAATCGCTTTTGTCCGGCCGGAGTTTACGAGTACGTTGCGGACGAGACCAAACCCGAAGGCGTTCGATTCCAAATCAATTCTCAAAATTGTATTCACTGCAAAACTTGCGACATTAAAGTGCCTACACAGGATATTGATTGGGAATGTCCTGAAGGTGGTGATGGGCCTAAATACATACTGAGTACGTATTAATCTGCAGTTTTTTATGAGTGCCAATGCAAGCTTCTAACTTTCGATATTTAGCGTAACCGCCATGACGACGTAGTAAACGAACGGTGCGACCGCGGAGAGATGACGACAAATGACAATGTACATAGTAAAACCATTTCTAGTTGATCAAATAAAGTAAACATATCACAAAGCGCGCACGTGTGTTTATTCGTAGGAGTAAAAATTGCCTAAAGTAGTAGAAACACATCAATAGGTCACGTTAACGAAGCCGGCACGCGCCACGACGGCGCACGACGCGCTTAACGGTAAATGACGCCGCTTAGAGTATTATATGCAACTACTTGTAAACATTAGACTACATAATGCTTCATGAGTATATATAATATAATTACAAGTATCAAACCATAAGTCATCTGAAGAAGTTCGGGGAGCTGTTGCTAATTACTACCAGAAACATGCTTCTCTATATATGGTGATCACGCAGCAGCAGTTTATTTTATTCAGACGACTGGTACTGCTGATGTGGTCCAGCAATGTTATAATCTATTGAGGAAAAGATTGCACAGTAAACGTGTTCTGCGGTAGATAGAGCAATAGGTATTGCCAACCCTACACGCATGCTATCTCAATGGCCTTGTCATTATTTCTGAATGCTCTTTGCTTGAAAAAAGAGTGTTCCACATGAAAAGGCCGATAGTGAATGATTGGTTCCATCTTTCTTGCAAAGATAGATGAATCAGCTCCAAGCTTCATTTGAATGAAAACAAACTGCTGCAGCGTGATCACCACAAGCACGTTTATGGTAGTAATTAGCAACAGCTTCCTAAACTTCTTCAGTTTGATAAGAGTTTTTCAGCGTTTCGGATTTGATAAACGCGTAGAGAATTCATGCAACATTTTCTGAATGATAGATAATTAAACATTATATCTCGATTAAAGATTCCAAAACATGCTCCAAAAGTAATAATACAAAATCAACAAAAACCAAATTCCTAAGCACAAATATCTGTCTATTTAACAATTCAAAACAATAGTATCGTTATCACAAAAAAGTAAACTCATTAGATTTATGCTTTAGGTTTCGAAGATACTTGATAAACGAAATTTGTCGTCCAAAGTTGCATAATCTGTGCTTTAATAGCCGGTACAGCTCCAAATACAGTTCCAGCAATAGGAAATAAAATATAATCAAGTATATTTACAAGTTTTCCTCTTTCGGAAAATCCAACTTGATCTAATGAACGTTTCGTTATTTCATTAGTTGTAATGGAATCAATTCCATTAGTGACCTGTTCACTTCGAAGGCGAAGAGAACTTGAATGAAAACTTTCATATAAAGATAACTGAATAACTACTCCAAGAAATGCGGCAGTTCGAAGATGATTGGTGTATCGAAGTACATGATCAAGTAATGAATTTTGAGGAACATCAAGTACTAGAGGCATGATAGAGCACGCGAGAACATCTAGAAAGTAGTGAACGGGAAGAAAATGCGCTTCGTAAAGGCGGTGAAGAAGCACTATTATTCTCCAGATTGGAAATGGAGAGTTCAGTTTTGGACTTTGTGGTATAGGCTCAAAAGTGAATTCTACTCTTTTCTCGTTATCAAATCCTAATTCTGTATCATAATCCAATGATTTTTCGGTAAACGTAAGTGATGAAGACTTTTGATAATCTCTTTTGAATAGTATTCGTAAAGTCTCGTTAATAGCATACCCTGAATCTACAATTCCCCACATATGTCGACAAGCTTGTTTAAATCTGGCAATACTAGATAATCGCCATCTTTCAAATAGAGTCATTCTAGAATCCCATTCTTCATGAACAACATTACAGTGACTAGCTGGACTAAAGACTGAAACAGATCTAATTTGTCCTCGAGTTTTAAAAAAACATTTAAGATACATATGCAAATCTTCTCCGATAGCACCAGGATCTGTATCCCAGAAATCAACATGTCGAGCAAGTGTCATAGTTATAGAATAAACTGACGTAGGAGTTTTAATTTGAGAAGAGTCGTATAATGCAGATATCCCAGCTGCGCACCAAAGCATATCTGCGCACCTTACAATAGGTGAAATTGTATGAGCGTTCCGATCAAATACAATAGGTGGAACGTACATAGTAAATGTGTTTGATCGCTCGACTCTTTTCGCACAGTCCTCAGTAATTATTTCAAAATAAGAGCTGAGAAGATGAGTGTCTGCGTCCATGGCAGTGAATACAACATTATTTTGAGATAATGCGCGATATTGAGAGGAGGCCGTACGCGTGGCCCACGACACGTTTGATGATTTTCCACGTGCTTCACCTGGTATCGATGATGAATGCAGCGTGTATGTTATACGCCTAAATGAAGATGTAAAATCCTTTACGAGCGTTGTTGCTTTTTCAATTGCTTCAGGCTCGTGTTCTTCCATAGCGAGGTATATCTATGCCAAGTTAGCATGCAGTAAAATTTGAGCAATATTAATATATGATCCTATAAGCAGAAGACAGCATACATCGTAGTTCCCCCGAGCAAGTCTATGACAAGATAGCATACTCAAAGTCTCTCGCATAGTTTCCAATGTCTCTTTATAATTCGGGATAAAAATGGCGTGCACGAGATCATCCGCGCCAACCTCCGACCCCGTCTCCGCGCTAACGTTACTCTCCACCTTGTGCAAGTAGGAGCTATCGCTGAATATACTATCAGTACTGCGTATATCATCATCCGGATCTGCGCCGTATCGCAAGAAAGGTTTTGCACAAACTGCGGAAGAGACGTCTGCTCGTCTGCGCGAGTGGTCCGCGGCGAGCCGGTCTGCTTCGCGCACGACTCGTTTGCTTGTCATGTACATTCCATAACAAGATCTGATTGTAAACGAAACAACTAATATATGCAAAAAGAGTGTTATAGCGATAAAAAGCAGACTATCTGGCCAGCTGAGGACGACTGCGAGCATGAAAAGCGTTGAAAAACCCGGCGTGCAACGAATAATGTAACTTGCCGCGCGCGAGGCAGACGCCGTGATAGTCGCAGAAAGCGACAACACGCGCATTTGCGGTCGTCAGGCGCCTATATTATTTTTGAACTAATAACAAGTGAACAGTGTTGGAAAAGGAATCAAAAAGCAGAGAAGTGGGCAAAAGAGAGCATAAACGGAAATGCCACCTTAGCGCATTTAGAATTTTGAGGTCCCGCCGCACGATGCCCAAAAGCGGCGAGTTGCGTACACTATTCTTTTTATCTTTTGATATCTTTCCTTTTTTACGGTGTTTAATTTACAAAAATGCTATATCGAGAGCGACCAACGATATAGTTGTCTGAAGCGTGCCATTAAATAAATAAGGCAGAGAGTACCGAACGCGGGAACTTTCCGCGAGACAAGTGTAGACATCACTTGATATTCGATTTCGACTGCCACAGCGCAAGATAGAAGGGACATGCAAGTATATACAATGCAATTAGATACTGAGCAATATACCTATCCTCATAGTAAAACATGACCGTGAAAATGTAATAAATACAACTTTTTAATCCCAGGTGCATTTCTGCTAAGGTCGGTGTTTATATATGTATATAACATAACCAACAATCCAGGCCAAAGCACCGACTGATACACAATACCAGGCAATACTTCTTTGTGCTGCAGCGCAAAAAGTGACTGTTAGTAAGATGCAAAGTGATCAGCAGCAGTAAAGATATAAAAAGTACTCACTAGTCGATCTTCTCTCATACTCAATCTGTCGCTCTCGTTCCTTTTTAATTCCTAGCCGTATATCCTCCATCCTACTTTTGTAATCTTCAATTCTCGCAGTGACTTTTTTCAGTCGTCGCTCCAACTCATCAACAACACCCAGCTCTTTCCTAAACGTATCAATTTTCTCCAGTTTGACAGCATACTCGGTCCTTGACCTATAATTCTCATGCTCAAGTGTAAGATTGTAATGCCGTATCCGATCTCGGATCTGCCTGAGTAGTTTTATATGAGATAAGATATCCATTTCGCGTTCTAAAAGCTCTGATTCAGTTTTTGTCAGTTTCTGCTCTTCATCTCGTTCGCTCGTTCTGAATAACGTCAGATAGTCTGTAATCCGTCTCGATAGCGCTCTGATATGGAGTTAGTTTCAGATTCTTTTCAAAATTACTTTCAAACGCAGATTCTACATACTTTGCTCGGTTAATTAAATTGCTGCCCGAGTCGCTCGTAATCCGTCCAACGGACTCAGTTTCAATCTTCGAAGAAGGCGCAATCGAGCCTCTTCTACTCCTCTCGCTCGCATCCCCAACAGATGCACTTCCTCCATAACTAGACACGGATCCCAAAGGTCCTGATACACTAATCTGCGGAATTGCAAGCTTTCCTTCTTGTCCATTTGCAGGCGCCGAAGCAACTTCAGAGGAATTAGAAGACGACGAAGACTGCTGCTCGCGCACTATCGGAACATTGAGGCGACTTTGCGAAGGCATGAAATACGGCACCGTCGACGGACCCATGTTCGGTGGAGTTGAGTACGCCATTTCATTGATTTTTTATCTTGTTCATGACTTTTCTGTGTTTTCTAGACAAAAGTGAGAGAAATCGTCGGAGACATCGGCCTGCGTTTGGCTTCACTCTGACAGTGACCTAACCCACAGAGCTTGGTGATCATTCAATACGCATTATTGCATAAACTGGATGAATATATATATATATATGTATATGTATATATATTCTCACAGTGATGATAGATTTAATCTATAATAATATCCTACTCATCACTGAATTCCTGCCATTTGAAAGGCATCGTTGCTCCAAAATTCACAACAACTCCAATGCCTCCATAAACACCCACTGCTCCGTAAATATCCACATCTCCTTTGTAAAATCTCATCATATCATCTTGGTCCTGCTCATTATTAATCCCGGGTATTTCTTCAAGCATGCTCCATCCACCGCACCATTTGCCATTCCTGCAAGCCCAAACAGTGCTCTCCTCAAAATCCATCCCAAGTCCAATCGTTTCTCCCACATTAACCTCACTTTCCAGGAAATCTCGACCGGAAAGAGAGTCCGCGATATACTTGCGTCCGTCATCCGAATGCACAGCAATACTAGCTCGATGCCATCCTGGAAGCCGCGTACTTACAGGGTACGGTTGAGCTAGGAACCCGATTGCGACAGCTGCTTGATCTGGTCCTCCGTCGCGCGCAATCACACTGATTTCAAAATATATCTTTTTTCGGCGAGCACTGTTCCGACTAAGAAACATCGGAATATGTGTTGTAAATGTCGTATCTTTTTGCTTAGGACTGGTTCGGATATATGTAGTCATTTGCTCTCTGCGATAAACCACTTCAACCGCTGGTGATTGCTCAGATTTGCTCTTCAATTTACTCCACAATCCTCCCGTTTTCTTTTTCTTCTTCAAATCACTCGACTCAGCATCTGCGCGCTCATCGCTTACAGAAAGAACCATCTCAAACCTCCTACTACTCCACATCTTGATCTCATCGTCCTTTAAAATCATCGGCTCTTTTAAAGGATTCATCCGACAAAACTGAATTGCTCGTTCATTCTCATCGTCTGGAGCATGAGAATAAAGTGCTTCTCGATGCGCTAATGGTGCTGATATATATGTAGGCGGAATAGAAGCTGATGAAGATAACGTATACGCTGGACTAGGCGTTTCTCGCTCACCTTCCACGTTCACTTGTAAATGCACTGGTGCTGAAGGCGTATACGACGGAAGTTGATCTTCTGCTTCCTTCATTTGCGTTCATATCAAATGCCATACAAAATGTAGCACTAGAAAAGATCTTCACAGCTATATAAACTGCGTGCACCGTAAACATACGCTGCCTGACGATATATGTACACAAACCCTATCGCAACTGCGCCCCACCTTTATTTACTTTTATCTACAAACAGTCTAAATCAAACTTTATGTTTTAATGTAAATTTATTTTATGATTTTTTTTATCTCCATTTTCACGAAAATATAAAAACCTAGGAGTAAATAGAACGCAAGCCAAATTAACAGCCAGCGATGACTATAAAAAATAAAACTAAAAACAAAAAAATAAAACTCAGGACGATTGTAAACCCATAAAAATGCTCCGTTACCCATAAAACAATACAAACATCCAGATTATCAGGCACACTAGAAGATACTCAATAAGAGCTTTCGTATACCATCTGGATCGTAAGAATGTATGCTTGTGTGCGTTTTTTTATACTAATATACACGGCAATGAAAATAAGCCGATTGCTGCTAAAAATACAATGAAGATATACTGTAGATTTAGTAGAGATGTGCGAGTGTGTGTGTGTGTGTGTGTGTGTGTGTGTGAGGGGTGATGGTAACAGAAAGAGAAAGCAGTTTACTGTTTTCGGAATTCGCTCAATACAGGATAGATAGCCTAAGAAAGTTAGCAACCATAAGCCAGGATTCTTCTTTTTTTTTATATATAACATTAAGAATAAAGTACCTCAAAAGCTTGGTAGATCTCCTCTCGAATCTTCGCACCGGTCAAAACGATCTTACCGGAAACGAAAATTAAGAGGACGATCTTAGGCTTTACCATGCGGTAAATAAGACCCGGAAACAATTCGGGCTCATAAGACGAGAAGTGTCCGTGAGAAAAGGCAAGACCTTCCAGACGGATTGGGAACCGAACATCACAAGATCCAACAATATTCTGAATCTTGAACTCCATAAACTTAGCATTGAAACCAAGTTTCTGGATGATGCGGGCGTACTTTCGACTAGCAAGCTTCGAATCGTCCTCGGACTTTGCACCGGTTACAACCATCTTGCCGGAGGCAAAAATGAGAGCAGTGGTTTTAGGGTCACGAATGCGCATGATAACAGCAGCAAAACGCTTA
>JAKTPV010000103.1:0-41115 GCA_030556335.1 Myxozyma vanderwaltii
AAAAAAAAAAAAAAAAAAAAAAAAAAAAAAAAAAAAAAAAAAAAAAAAAAAAAAAGAGCAGTGCATACGTCGAATACAGCCAGAACGCCGCGTAAAAATGGTTCTCCAATAACCCAGAGACCAGCAAGATCTGCTTCGACGAGAGGTCCGACGCAGTAGCCAGACGCTTCCTTTACTCGGCCGAGCGAGGCATCTTTGATAGGGAACAGCCAGCCGGCGTGTTCGATGTGGACTTTCGGGTCCTCGAAGCAGGGATAGCTCCAGAAACCATCGGCGATGGGCTGAGCGCCAGTTATGGCGCTGTAGAACATGCGGACGTCTTCAGGCGGGGCGAGGATGAAGGGAGAGTTTGCGTCAATGACGCCTTGGATGTTATCGATAACAGTGTTTCCGTCAATCATGAGGCTTTTGAAAAGCATTTGCCAGAAGCCGTATGTTTTGATGGGGGCATAGAGAGGGTCGTCGACTTTGTGGGCGACTCCACCGAGCGAAAGCATCGCGCTGCCGTCGGGGTCGTCGCGGATATATTCCAAGGCAAATATGGCGTTGTTCAGCTTTTCGGCTGCGACAGCGCCTTCGAGGAAGTGCGGCAGGCCCGTCTGAGTGAGGGAAGAGTGTGCCAGGCCCAGCATTCCGCCCGAGGGATTGAGAGTGCGCACGGTGGCGGGATGGGGCGTGCAGTGGGCAAAGTCGATGGAGAACTTGTGGGAGTCAATTTCAAGGGACTCGGTCGAGCCGACGCAGTCCTTGAAGACGAAGCGCGAGTCGGTGAAGTACGACTGCGAGTCTTCTGAGCGGAAGCGAGTGCCACGCACGGAGGTGGTTGACTCGACCCAGAAGTCTGCGGAGGTCATGTCGAAGTCGAAAAGGATGTCCTGCGCGGGCTGGCCGAGACGCAGGTTCGCGAAGAAGACGCCATCCGCGCCAATCGGAGCCAGCTTGTCCGTGAGCGGGACTGCCTTGCGCACCACCCTGTTTCCCTGAATCTCGCGTCTTGTTCGTGCGTATCGCGCGCGCGTAGCCTTGAGCAGGGCAGAGAAGCGCTTGAGGTCGGCGACAGTGTCTGGCGAGTACACCCGTCCGCCGTGTCGCGACACAGGCACCTTCACGACCACGCCGGCGTCTGGTTCGTCCGAGCCGTAGTACGGCACAGCACACAGAACCTGCACACCCAGCAGAAGCACAGTAACAACGAGGGTCTGGAGCAGCATCGCGGTGCAGGTTGCTCGTGGTGATGCGAGACGGCAGAAGAAGCAGCCCAGCCTTCTTTAAAGGCTACGGCGATGGCTGCACGGAGCTGCGTAGGGCTTTCCCCTAGCCTAGTCTGCATTGGGCCTAGCGCAGAGCTTATTCTTGTTCTTCTTTGTTCCCCTTCGGCGAACTGCAGCAGCATTGCGCACCTGCTTAACTGCTCTTTGATAAACTATTATTATTGCTATAACTATTGCTATTGCTGCCAATCATACGCACTATTATTGCTACTGTGCAATGTGGCCGCGGGAGTACTGCATCAGCGCAAACCTGTCTCGCATGTTCGGCGGATCGAAGCCCGACACGTGCTTGCCGCTAGGCACGTGTTTCCTGCGAGCTGGATCTCACACAATACGCAAATTACCCAATGCAGCATTGAATAAACAAATGTTTAAACCTCACCACGTCTGCAATCCTGTCAACACTGAAACCCCTCGTCGGCGGTTCAATGACTTTTCACTATTGTAGCCCCATTTCCGATCTTCACTTCCACTCGCTGATACTACTTCTGATTCCGCTACTTTTGCTGCTGCTGGGCGTGAATCCTCCTCCTCTTCTTCAAGTATAGTCTCCGGCTGCTCGTACTGCCCATATACCGGTTGTACTGTAAAATCATGTCCGTAATACACAGCAGGGCGTGCATGTTCCTCTCTGAAAACAGGATACGCTGCTTTGTCGGACGTGAATTCCTCTTTTAGCATATCATCACCGTACAATCCCCCGCCGACTGTGCTCTTTATCTCTGCATCCCACTTTAACGCGTTGTACGGCTTGCGTGATTCTTGCTTCTCATACTGCTCGTGCTGTTCTTTGTCCTCAATATGCTCAACGCTAACCCGCCTCATTCTTGCTTTAGCTGCAACTGCAACCGCATTCACGTCATCATCTCGATCAATCCCCAATACAAGCTGACCTACCTTTGACGATAGTCCAATAAACAGTCCCATGACAATTCCAATTCCAATTCCTGTAAAGAAAAAAAAGTACAGCGGACTTAGCGAGCTCACTAATATTCTTGGAAACAAAATCATCCGCACAGTCGTCCATGTAAACCTCATCGTGATTGGGATCGGCCAGAATATAGCCCGCAAGACCCATCCGGCAACCCGAAACGGAAGTAAAATAGGAGCTGTGACTAGTCGCCATATGATTCCGACATAGGCAATCCCTCCATTGCTTTGCGATACAGCCATTTATTAGAATAGAAAAGCTGTCAATTGAATAGTAACCGGACTTTGAATTAAAATCTGATCTGTCTCTCTTTGTGTCAATCCAACCACAGACCGATTGATAACAAGCTACTTACAACTCTTATCGAATTGAAATAACGCCCAACGTATTTAAATTCCCTTCATAATTGACCGCATAAATACTCACAATCAACCAAATGAAATGAATCGCTTTATCTCATCCAGGACTCGTTCAGCGTTAAAGATGAATTTGAGGTTGTCAATCACAAACTGTCAGAGATAAAGTGTATGTGTGTATATATATAATTTTTTTTGATTGAATCACAGCATAAAAATTCAAAACCTTAATAGTTAGTTACCCGGCTTAAACTAATTGCTTCCTTCACTCTTCCGCCATTCCTGACAATTGATCCTATCCCAAAGCTGATTTCATTCGTCTAAAATATTTCAGTAACTTCTTTCTCTTCTTATTGTCGAAAATACTTTGTCGAACAAATACGCGCAATGGGAAATTCATCCTCACACGAGCAGCGGGTTCCAGATCCTTCGCAATCCGCAGGACAACCCGCCACCGCTTCAACAATTATAAGTCCAACTGATACTCCTCAAGTAGACACTTCTGGTTCATACGGCACACCACACAGCGATAAAGATGTAAATGACAGTTATTTTGCTCCTAGTGTTTCGGCTGAGCTTAAGTCACGCATGTCCTCTGAGAGCTTGGATTCGCAACCGACCGCCCATCATCAAGAAGATGCATTTGATGAGGAATCTGGCGTTGCTGATCACGACCGTCTGGGAACTGGCTTAAGTGATATCCACGAAGGAAAAGTACAGCATACAGAAGATGTCAGTCACAATCTACAAAGGGTCAGACTTAGCGACACAGCGGATGACACGTCGGTAACTGACAAGGCTGCCGAAGATGTTTCTGTCCCCGCAAGACCTGTTTCAAAGATGCTTTCTGGTGAAGAAATCGATTTTTATTACGGACAGCCTAGCGAACAGGCTGTGCCTACTGTTATCAGTTGGGTTCATGGCGGAAAAAAAGTTTATGTTACTGGTACATTTACTGGCTGGCGAAAAATGATAAAATTGGCTAAAAAGTAAGAACCCCCTCTTGATTTTTGTTAAATATACGACTAACGTTATTAGTGGAAATGATTTTTCCACAGTGATCAATTTACCTCCCGGAACTCACCGTATCAGATTCGTTGTTGACAATGAACTTCGCTGCTCAGACGCTCTTCCAACAGCGACCGATTCAATGGGCAACCTTGTAAACTACATTGAAGTAGCTGCTCTCGATCTTCCACCTCTTGAGCGTGAATCTCAACTTGAGGACGAACAATATGAAGATGAGGTTCCAGTTCCTCCACTCCACTATACAAATGAGATTCCAGACATTTTCACAGATCCTGCTGCAACTGAACGGTATGTTTCCGAAGAGTATCCTGCTCCACCATTTCTTCCTCCATTTCTTGAAACTGTGATTTTGAACTCAAATTCAACCGAAAAAGACGATAGCAGTGTTTTGCCAATTCCAAATCATGTTGTTTTAAATCATTTGGCTACTACTTCTATTAAGCATAATGTACTTGCAGTTGCTAGTGTAAGTCGTTATTCTAGAAAATACGTCACACAGATTTTATATGCTCCTCTGTAATTTGTTGTTTATTTCTGTTTTAGTAATGGGTTTTGTTTTTGTGTTGTTTCTTCTTGTGTATACTTTTTTATTTAGTTTTATACTGGCATGTGGCGTCCTCTGCTTATCTTTTGTCGTAAAAAATGAATGTCTATTTTTTTCTAGATGATTGATTACATGCGATATTTTTATTTGTACAGTTCTAATAATTACTTCAACTCATCCTAGCTCTTTTAGAAGGTCTAGAATTTAACTCTTTTGACTTTTGTTTCCCATCTTTGATTTTCCATTCCAAAACTTTTTTAATTGTACTTTCCAGTATTCTTTTTTCACTTAATCTCACTTCAATAGCATTCCTAAGATTAAAATTTTCAAACGAGTTTGTTTCCAGTATTAAATTTTCGTCAGTGATAACATCAGTATTATATAATTTTAACTTATTTTTTAAAATTTTAATCCAGAGATCTTGCTGTTCACCTAATTTTAGAGATTTTCTTTGAATCGAAGAAAGTGCTTCAAACCCACGTTTTCGAAGCTCTCTAAATGAAGCGGGTTTTAATAATAATATATAAGTTAAAAGAAGAGCGGATGTTGGAATTGCATTTGTTGAAATTGTGATCTGAATCGAATCATCCAAAAGATCTTCATCTTGCTCTTCATCGTATTCAAGCATAAATTCCATCTAAAAACGAAAAAAAGAAATTAGTTTTAGTACTAGTATTTTAAACAGTGGAAGATAATATAAAAAGAACAAACGTACTCGTTTTTTAAGATGGAGTTCAGACAGATTGATAGACGCTGCATCTATAGCCATTTGCGTAGGGATTTCAACTACATCATTCTTCGTTTTTCCAAACCTGGTATAACCATATCGACGTAATAAATCAGCATTTGGTAAATCTCCATATGTATTATAGACCTGATCATCTTTAGAAATTGGTTTCGTAGTTCGCATCTCTAAATTATCTTTTGAGTAAAATAGTTTTGCCTAATAGAAGCAAGAATGTTAGTGTTGCGTAATGATTAAATTGTGAGGAAGGGAAAAGGAATTTATACGTTGCAGAGATCAGAGTCGCCATTAAGCATATCAGCTAATGGAACCATTGCTTTCAAAAACTTTTCATCTTCATCATCATCATCTTCTTCAATAACTTCTTCGACTTCTTCAGTTTCGTTTTCTCCTTCTCCATCAATATCCATGGCATTCGAACTTTTCTCATCTTCGTCGTCGTCGTCGTCGTCGTCGTCTTCCGATTCAGCCTCTGGTAATTTCGTAACATCCTCTTCTTCTTCTTCTTCCTCAAGTTCAGGATCCCGTTCAACGTCAAAACTGTATGATAGAATCACACTTCCCATTCTATGATACGCCCCCAAACTTTTATCGACATCTTTGAATACCTCAGGATATTTCTTAATCAGCGGTACTACCACATCATTATAAGTAGCTTCTGCTTCTTCTTTACCCAATCGATCTATAACTGTAGTTCCAGCTAACTGTCCTAATTCCTCTTCACTCCAAAACATAGGAGTAGTAAATTTTTTTGGAAGTATATCGAAATATTCTCTCCATCGACTACCATCTTTATCTTCCGCCATCATCGCAATAATCAACGCAACCCATCGATCAAGATCTTTAATCTCGGGTATTCTCTCGGAAATCCCAGTATTCTCAACACTCAAAATTGCATTTCTAGGAATTGAAAATAATGTAGTGCCTTCGGGTATATCTTGCGTTGAAACTACTGCGCGACCTTGATTTTTAGATCGATAATCAGATAATTTTATTGAAGGAGATATATAAACACCAGGCCATGAAGAGAGCCAGGTCATGAATTTATTAGACAACTTTTCAAAGTCGTCAGTACTATCAATATTCTCCTGGTTGATCGCCATTTTCCTTTTCACTTTTTGTTTTTTTTTAACTCTGTAAAATACTGTTCACTTAATGCTCAGTATCTGATATTTTACAAAATCAGGAATATTTTTTTGCAATTTTTTAGATTTATCGCGCTTTGGGAGTTTTTTAAAAGTTATTTTATTTTTTCTTGTTCGGTCTGTGCGTTCTCTTAATCGACTTATCTCCAGTCTTAATTCATTATATTTATGATATTGTGACTGGTTTTTATTACCTTTAAATTAAAGATTAAAGAAATATTTGACTCTTCTGTTTTTGTGGTCCATAAAGTGAATATTAAAGCACTCGTATTTCGTGCCTAGGGCTCTGTTTTCAATGCTAAACTCTTAATTACTCGTCAATACTGTGTAATATTTAGAATTCCTGCACATGCGATTTCTACATGTTTATCTTAGCTTTTAACTACTGAGCAACGAATAAATGTACATGATCGAGTCCTGGCGTGTGGAGTACTTGCACAATTTCAAGATTTAAAGCTCAAGGAAATCAAAGTTTTCTCTCTTCCCATTGTAGCAAGTTTGCTTCGAGGACGCAGATACTCTTATCCGCACACTCTTCCGGTGAGGTTAAGGCAAGTACGAACAAAAGCACGATAATATCAAACTCTTCATCTAATACCCTCAGTGCCTATAAGGGCAAACAATAAAGATAATACGATATTCATTTATAAACAACACTGAAATTAAATGACGTAGTTTGCGAGACCGCGTTCTACCCTAAACCGCTCATAAATCCGTAACCTGATTACCATTATTAAAGCCAGATTTCTTAAGGCATCTCCAACTTACTACTACTACTCCTCGCCACACTGCAATATTGTCAGCATCTGTTACAATACTATATTGGAATTAATTAATCAATCGAGTTAGAAAAAAAAAGAATAATTCAAGATGGGCCGCGCGGAAGTCGGAACGCCTAAATATATCGCGAATAAGATGAAATCAAAAGGTCTTCAAAGACTTCGATGGTATTGTCAAGGTACGTACATATTTCTTTTACGAAGCCATACATAAAAAACTAACATTTACGCAAAAAATTCAGTATGTGAAAAGCAATGCCGAGATGAAAATGGATTTCGATGTCACACACAATCTGAAGCTCATGTACGACAAATGTTAATAATAGGAGAAAACCCACAAAAGAAAATTCACGAATTTACAAATCAATTCCAAAAGGACTTCATTTCTTTATTACGTGCTTCTCATGGTGAAAAAAAAATTAACGCAAATAAATTCTATCAAGAATATATTTCTGATAGAAATCATATTCACATGAATTCAACCAAATTCGTTTCTCTCTCAGAATTTATAAATTTCTTAAATGATCAAGGAATTTGCAAAGTTGAGCCTGATGAGAAAAGTAAAGAAGGCGGATATACTATCGCTTATATAGATAATTCACCTGAAGCTATTAAGCGACGTGAACTATCTTTAAAACGTGAAAAATCCGGTGACGATGATTTAGATCGGGAAAATAAATTACTCCAAGCACAAATTAAAAAAGCAAATTTAGAACTTGGGAAAAAATCAGATAACGAAGAAATCGATAATTCATCAAAGGAATTATTAAGAGATGACGAGAAACCTATAAAGATTGGGTTTAGTCTAGGTGGTGGTGGTAAAGCTTCGGGACTTGCAAAGAAACCTCCCGCTATTCCACTTAATCGACCAAAGAAACTTATTAAAATGAAATAAGAGAATTAAAGGGGAATCATTTTAGGAGTTTGCTTTATTTACTGTATTATAGGTACAATTTCTTCTTTTCACATTGTTAAGGTTTAATGAAAGGCGTTTCTTTTCATAATTTAATTGTTGATATATAATATATATCAACTCGTCAAATTCCATAGCACATAAAAGACGCTCTAAAAAATACTTATCCGATCACACTGATAAATTTTAATTTAAACAACGGTTTTCTCAACCATAAAAATTCCATACTTCTCCTTAAGAACCTTTCTTAAAGGATCACAAATTTCAGGGCTATAGGGAGCAAGGATTCCAGCTTCCTTGAAATACCCGTCTAAAATAAGCTCGGCAGCAACAGCACAAGGGGTTCCAACAAGCTTAGCCATGGACGAGTATCCGTTAGGGTCACCATAGTCAGCCAAAGTAGATGTCCGGACTTCCTTCGATCCATCGGGCCAAGTGATGCCGAACTTGTGCTGGAGCATGACAAAATCACGCTCGCCGGGTTCGTATTGCATCAATTCCTCAAGAGTGGCGCACAAAGTATCGAGAGCATTTCCCTTGGGAGTGATTTTCTTGTCGGAAAAGAATCCAAGCCATTTAAGACCATTGATGATAGTGGCCTTAGCCTCAGCGCTAGGGAAAGTAGCCTTTGCGTCAATAGCAGCAAGAAGATCAGCCTCGCTTGAAGATGTAGCACCAATAAGCTGAGCAAATGCCTCCTTCCATGAAATAGCAGTCTTAAAAATGTCCTTCTCTGTATCATCAAGAAGTCCAAGGTCGACGAGAACAAGGGTGAAGTCGGTGAAACCCTGGTAACGAAGAGTTCCACGAATAACCGTCTCAGCCTCAGGAATGTGGTAGAGGTCCTTGTAGATAGTGGAGTCACGGTTACCGTAAGCGAGGAAAGCATAACCAGGGTAGATGAAGTAAGGCTTAGCAGACTTCATCAAATCCTTTCCAGGAATCTCAACAACCTTGCCATCCTGGTAGAACTTAGCGTTGTTGCGGAGAGCGAGAAGGACACCGCGCGAGGACCAGGAAAACTTGTATCCGAGCGGGTTATCAGAGTTCTCGGGGGCAGGAAGACCACCGCAGTAGGAGAGGAAGCTGGTCACTTTACCACCGGCTTGGTGGATATCGTCAATGGCCTTGACGGCGTAAAGATGGTCGATACCGGGGTCAAGACCAATCTCGTTAAAGATGATGCTGCCGGCCTTCTTAGCGCTGGAAACGAACGAGACGTTAGCCAAATACCTCAATTAGACACAAGTCGAAGAAATACAAACCTCTCCTCAAGGGCCTTGATAGCGGGGGAAATGTAAGAAGTAGTAAGGACGTTCTTTCCGAACTTGATAGCAGCGGCCGCTACAGTAGCATGGTAGATATAAGGAATCAAGCTATTGCCATCATAATCAGCACCTTAAATTCAAGCCTTCAACCAAATATAATACACACCTGATAACAAGATCAACATCAGCGACAGCAGTCTCAAGAGCAGCAGCGTCAGTGACATCGATTGAGATGGCCTTAGTACTCGAAGAGCTACCGGCAAGGGCCTGAGCTTTCTCAAGCGTGCGGCAAGCTATTTAATTCCGGTCAGTACAGAACTTATATTCAATTGATAACTGATTGCCCGGATCATTTGAAAATAACAGAAACCCGGTAGACCAATAAAAACAAATAAAAACATAAACTTACCAACAATGACTTCAGTGTTTTCGCGAGCAGCGAGAATGTCGACGGTAGGCTTAGCCACAAAGCCGGAACCGAGAAGAAGAACTTTTCTATAACAATTCGAAAACAACCATCAATTAGGAAACTATCCATACTAATAAAAAAAGCACAATAAATTGTGCATTATATCACATACTGAACCATAATTGTGTATATGTTATAGAGCCTGAAATATCAAGTATAACAAACGACCTCTCGGAAAAAGTGAAGAAAAAAAACACACACTTCAAATTATATATTGCGAAAAGGGCTCACTAATCTCAAACGTGACCTAACCCTGATCAATGACTCGGTTGACTCTCACCAGCACTACTTGTCTTTGTCGGGGCAAAAGGCCATTCCGGGTTTTTGGCAGTGGAATTTGTAAAGAACTGGATTTGCTTTGACATTTTGTTTGGTAGATAAGTAGAATAGAGTTGAGTGTGGATCGTGTATGCGATTACAGCGGGCAAATATGTCGAAATTGAAAAGTCACAAGGGTTAATTAATTATCGACAAAGTGCTAATCAAGCACTTGACACTTCCCAACTCGGTAACATGAGCTCTTTACGACTATTCGATGTACTCTTAACCCTTTTGGATATTAGTTATTTGGATTGGGTGCTGTCGACTTGGGCTCAATGACGAGAGCAAGAAGCTAATCCCACCGGTAATTACTCCCGGGTTTATCCCCCCTAGGCACCGCGGTTCTATTAGGGGATGCGTATACTACAGTGAACAAGACGTGGTATGAGTATGTTTCTTGTAACAGTATATGTATCCCAATCTTTCATCCAAATTGGTGAGCCCATCTAATGTCCACATTTCACCACATCCTTTGCAAAGCCAGTAAACACCTTCCCGCAAACAGATATTTCTCTTCAAAGTAGTTTCTCCCATTTAGCAAGCTAAAAATTCCAAAATGAGTGCCGCCATAGTGCGTCTTTGTTTACCAATCTATCTTGCGACAGACCGGAGCAACCTCTAAATGCCCCCCTCCTCGCTCGCAAACCTCATCAGACCGGAGCAACCTCTATCTGCTCATACCGCATCCAACACCCGTATTGACCACATCAAACTGAACATTACTTTCCAACTTATAGAAACATAACTAAATCCACGCTGAATATTGTTCCATTCAGTCAATACTTTAAGGGTAAATATGTCGAATGCCCTCGTCTGAATCATATAAATTAGCACGTGAATCCATTTAAGCCGCATTATAAGCGGCATCTCGCTTAAGCCGGACGGTTGACAATTTGAACGAATCCCACATACCTTCATTAACAGAGTATTATGATGATGCTACTGCATTACCACCGCTTAACAGTGATGATGGACAGCAGGTTCAGGCCGATAGCTCGTTTTCACTGCAACATGTTTTTATGATGCGTTTGGTTTGGTGATGCGAGTCTGTGATTTATATACTATGTAATTAGTATTACCGGTTTTATAAGTTTATTGTGTCTCTTTGATTTGAATAAGTCTCCGCGCCAAAGCCCAATACTTCGCGCAAAACGTTAATTTAATAACCATGCGGACTTGAAATATAACCGCTAAAAGTAAATTGTGCTGGCCTATTATAATATCAGTAGTACTCATCACTGACACTCACCAATCCTCAATGCTATCAAGCAGACACATATTTACCCGCTTGGCATGTATTCTCGCATGAGCGCGACATCTAACCCCTGTCGTCCCCATCAGCACAAGGGCTCTCTTTGGAGAGCTAGCATACTGCTGATCGCTCAAAAACACCTCAAGGGAGGAACCAGGAAGTATTTGTCAGCTAGGGATACAAATTTCCATGTTCAAGTCTTGCAGATACATGAAGGTGCTGCGTAAACGCATAGACTATTCTCTGGTTACTTCGCAAATGCCATATCAATCAAGTATATCAAAGGAGAGGGCATATTGTGCATGCATCAGGATTGGCCGGTAGCGGTCGTAAATTGAACATGACCAGTTATGAATTCAGCCACCAACATTAATTATCTGGAAAAGCTACCGTAAGTGCTGCCGTACAGTAGGTGCGCCACAAATATTGCAATAGCGCAGAGCAGTAGTGATAAATGACGAGCGGTTGCAAATTATTTAGCGCAGGCGCTTGGTGGGCGTTGAAAAGTCAACAAGGCGTAGAGGAAGTTGTGATCGCCTAAGACACCTCTAAATGCAATACCGCATTTAAGATCATTAACCAAGCAATTTTAGCATCAAGTTACAGTAGAGGAAGCGGAGTGAGAAGTGCATGCGCAAGCCATAGTCTAGCCGCAAATGAAGAAATGGCAGATATCTAGAGATGCCATGATTTTAGCTAACCTTGACTGAAGAACTTATTTGAGCCATTTGAGCCGTGATAAACTGCGTAGAGAGTCAAACAGAGGAGAGAAGAGAAGAGGCTCGAGCGGCTCGCAGCCATTCAGGCACAAGTCTGGTTTCACAAAACGTTTATGTACTTTATACTCGACTGGGACTAGTGCGATTTGCAAAACAGACCGACGCGCATGTTCCACAGTGAACAGCTTCAAGCATGCAGACGGTTAACCTCAAAAATGTGGATTTTGAAGCGATTTAAAAAAAAAAAAAGCAAAAAATTAAAGTATCTGCAAAATTAAACCAATACGATATTAGGAAATTTTATAAACAAGTTTATATCTAGATAACAAAGAAAGAACAAAATTTAAGAAGCTACAACCTTTTGGATATTACGGACAACAACTTAAGAGACGGTGGCTTCAACCATAAAAATTCCATGCTCCTCCTTCAGAATCTTTCTCAAAGGATCACAAATCTCAGGACTATACGGAGCAAGAATTCCAGTCTTTTTAAAGTACCCATTCAAAATCAATCCGGCTGCAACTGCACATGGAGTTCCAACAAGTTTAGCCATCGCGGAATATCCGTTAGGGTCACCATATTCAGCTAAAGTAGAAGTGCGGACTTCCTTTGATCCATCGGGCCAGGTGATGCCGAACTTATGCTGAAGTATGACGAAATCGCGCTCGCCAGGTTCATATTTCATCAGCTCTTCTAGAACTGCACACATTGTGTCAAGTGCGTTTCCGTTGGGTGTGATGACATTATCCGAGAAAAATCCAAGCCACTTGAGACCATTGATGATGGTATCCTTAGCCTCGGCGTGGGGGAACGTAATCTTCACGTCAATAGCAGCAAGAAGATCAGCCTCGCTTGGAGACACTGCCCCGATAAGCTGCGCAAAAGCCTCTTTCCAGGGAATAGCAGTCTTGAAACAGTCTTTCTCTGTATCATCGAAAAATCCAAGGTCGACGAGGACACGGGCAAATTCAGTGAAACCTGCGTAACGAAGATTTCCTCGGATAACTGTCTCAGCCTCGGGAATACAGTAAAGCTCCTTAAAAACTGTTGCATCACGGTTTCCATAGCCAATAAAAGCATAATCAGGTGAAATGAAGTAAGACTCAGCAGACTTCATCAAATCCTTGCCAAGGACCTCAACAATCTTACCATCTTTATAAAATCTAGCAGTGCTGCGCAGAGCGAGAAGAACACCGCGCGACGACCAAGAAAACTTGTATCTAAGCGGATTTTCAGAGTTTTCGGGAGCAGGAAGGCCACCGCAGTAAGAGTGAAAACTGGTTACTTTGCCGCCTGCTTGGTGAATTTCATCAATAGCCTTGACAGCATAGAGATGGTCGATACCGGGGTCAAGACCGATCTCGTTAAAAATGATGGTGCCAGCTCTCTTTGCACTAGAGACTAATCAGGAGCTAGATACTTATTAAGCTATAGTGTGGGAGCACTTACCTTTGGTCAAGCCCTTTGATAGCGAGGGAAATGTAAGAAGTAGTAAGAACGTTTTTTCCACGCTTCACACAAGCGGCAGCAACAGCAGCATGATAGATATAAGGAATCAAGCTATCTCACTCTCAATCAGCAAAAAAATCTAAAACTTCTAAGCAAAGTAGGCACAAACCTAATCACAAGATCAGCATTAGCAACAGCACAATCAAGAGCGGTAGGGTCATTGACATCCAGCGAAATGGCCTTGGTACTCGAAGGCTTGCTGACGAGAGCCTGAGCTTTCTCAAGGGTACGACTGGCTACTTTTTGTAAGCATATTTTTCTTAACTGTTTGTTGATAACGTAGCAGTCGCTAAAAGCGACAGACGGCTTACCGACAACAATTTCGGTGTTGGGCCGAGCTGCGAGAATGTCGACGGCGGGTTTAGCGACGAAGCCGGAACCGAGAAGGAGAACTCTTCTATGGACATTTGAAGTTTTAAATCAGCATAAAAAATAGCATTTTTAGGTACAGAATAATTTCTGTCACATACTGAACCATAGTATCATATGCAAAAAGCCCAAAGAGACGAGTTGATGAGATTTTGCAATATGAGGTGAGGGCAGGATCGCCACCCAAGTTATATAAGCCCGTCTCGCCGTTTTGAGAAGAGCTTATCATTTACGTACTTCTTCCTTTGACTCCCGAAAATAGGACTTGACGGTGGAAAGGGCCATTCCGGGTTTTGCGGCGTTGCTTCCCATATGTAGTCCACTGAGTTACCTTGGTAACCAGTTTTAAGTGTGAGAGAGTAAATGTAATTTGCATAATTTAAGAGACGCCGTACTGTTCACCGGCTAGGAAATTTTGATGTCGTGACTAAGTATACATGTATACATATATACTCAACAGTCTGTTTGCTGACAACTGATTTGAGTGTGCACTTGCTCTGAATAGTAAGCATCAGCTAGTAGTGACCATAAGCGTACATAATGCGTGATGAGTACCGGCGCTATTAAATAAACTTTACTAGCAATACAGTACAAAAGGTATCGTGTGTAGTATCTTAGGGCCCGCCATATCTTACAATAATCGAGATATCTCATTCCACGCAGACAGATCAATAATCCGCACCACCACCTGAACAGATCAGAGTAGAAAACAGGAATAGCTACAGATTATCAGATGGTTAGCTAAAATATGGTACAGTAAGTCTTATGCTCATTTACTTAATCTCAGCGTTCTTAGAATATGAGTTCACTACCATAATTCGCCAGCTTGTCTTGGAAACAGACCGGAGCAACCTCTAAATTCCACTCCACAGAACGCCATTAGGCCAAACTAACCTCTATCAGCGCTAGGCCGAACTCACACTTTCCAATGCCAACTATTTTCTGCACAATGACAGTTTCACAATTTACAATATTAAATTTAGACTAAGTATGATTATTTAGCACAGAATCATATCGCAAATTACTCGTCGTATGCAGCTACATTGCACGTGTAGTATTTCTGCCGCCAACAATGCGGCGTCTCGCTTAATTTTTGCACGTTGGCATTTGAGCAACTGTGTGCGCTCAAGTACACAGCACCATGATCGCGCAATTTGAGCGGGGAAGTGATCGGAGTCCTCTTCCGCTTTTACTTGTAATTCAATGGGCTAGAAGGCGGGGAAGAGTTTGGCTTGTGCTTCTGATATAATAATTTGGGGCGTGCGCATGATAATTAGGGTGAGCAGAAAAAATTATAAATAGAGGGCCTCTCCCCAGATGGTAATGCAGAGATCAAAGGAGCCTGCGGGCTTGATTCGAATAGAGATAGAGATCCCAATTACCGGTCATCTATGAATACAAGCAGGTAATACAAGTATGATTTACACTAACAATCAGGGGACCAAATTACTGAGTGCAAACGCAAGAAGCAATTTCTGGTTATAATCTCAAAGTTGTGCAGTGATATTATCACCGTTGGTTCTCTTTGGTCTTTTGGTATACTTCCGAGTAATCTGTGTGATTTTTACCAAGAGAGAGAATGTGATAGTCTTTTTTGACCAAAGAAAGTTCAGCGGCATTTATATCACCGCACAAGCCGCTAATACAACCAGATTTGATTTTTGTATTTGCACATGATAATTTGTACTCTATATAACTGGAACAAACCCTATGAAACCCTACTGAGCGCGCTCTGAAAACCCTATGAACATCTTATGAAAAACCCTATACAAAACCCTATAATTATTATCAAAACTAGTTTGTTTTTATTTTGACCTGTAGTAGCGAGTATAACAAAGCTAATAAAATGCTCAAAAGCTCTAATAATTAACTTTAGACAAATAAATATCACGAACAAATATTGAGCAGATTTAGATTAGTATTTTTAGAATTAGTATTTAATTTTCCCACACTTGGTTAATCTCCAAAATCCTCGCAAGAGAAGTCCTCTTCTTACTATCTCCTATTCGCTCTATTACTGCCTCATTACCAGTCTCAGACTCTCAAAATTGAAAAGTGTAAATTAAAATGTGGATCGCACAAGAAAACATCTTTTCACCTTCAGCCCCGTCAAGTGATCAAGAAATGGAGAAAAAATGCGATTGCTTGCCAACTCACAATTCATGATCTTAGTGTATAAAACGTATACACAACTCATCAGTCGCAACACAATTTATCAGTTGTTCAACGGTGAGGCCTTCGAGATTATACTACAATGTATACCAAATATATTTTACTAGTATTAATAATATCGATGATTAATGAAAATGATCTTTATATATATAAACATAATTCACAGTAACGAAAGACGAAGCATCTAAGCATAACAACGCATTTGAATCACCAGGAAAAAAAAAGTATTCACGAGAAGAAGAAAGGATATAAAGAAGAGCGAGTATTTACAAAAAAAAAAAAAAAACATGCCTTATGAACAATATCGCACAACAAAGTGAAATAATGAAAATTAAAAAAGAGAGGTAATATAATACAAGAGAAAGTCATTTGCTATAGATGATGTGAATAATGTAAAATGAATGAGACGCTCGAAATTTCCAAATTGGAAAACCAATAAATCAAAAACTTTTGAAAAGAAAAATCAACCAAACGACGCTAAATATGAACAAAACGGAAACAACGACATGACGGCATCACGAATAAGCATTGATCCAATACAAGACGATAGTAAATTAAATTGCCATAGAACCAATGCTCATTAAAAACATCTGAAAAGCTAACTGTAAAGTCCACATTCCAACTTTTCTCATTCTTCTCGCACGCTCTTCATCATCCTGAACGTTTGTAGCGATGGCTTCATAAACTTCAGCTGATAAATCGTCCATTAGACCACTATCGAAAATAGTCCAACTTCCATCAAATTCTGATAATTTTTTCACTACGCGACAGTTAATAGGAATGTATGTATTTTGATTGTTGATGTAGGCAATCATCGGCCTAATTAAAGCATTGTTGATATATGAAAGTTCTGGTGGCATTAGCGGTACTGCCGCTCGAACATTGTGAAGTTGAACACGCAAGTCAAATACGATGTACTTTTCAGCCTGCTTGGGCCGACCAATCGCGCCTGTTGAAGCGCGACCAACGGGTAAAGAAACCACGTCTTCAAGCTCAATCACGTCGCGCTTGCTCTTAAATTGTTGCTTCACGTGCTCAATTGCATTTCTCAACGTCCAGTTTTTCCAGTTAACCATATTTAAATCACCGTCTTCTTCATCACTGTTTGCTCGATCATACCATCTAGTAACGCCATCTTGTTTTCGTTTCCGTTCTCGAGTTGATAATGTTTGTTCCCAGCGTTCTAAAATATCTTGCATCACATGTGAAAAATTCTTATCTTGGTCCTCAGAAGGAATCATCACATCGGCAATGATATCAACTTCTCCGTCTGTAATCCAACTAAAAGCACCTTGTGTAACGCCACGATTTAAATGATCCATAGCAACTCCATCGATTCTCAACCGTGAGGCTTTTTTCCACGTAAACTTATCATCATCAGTTTGTACTCCACCTCCGGTACTGGTCAAAGTCTGCCGTGGATGGATAGTAAATAAAGAATCATCGTATGAACCAGACATATGATTAGCTCCAAGTAAATCGTAAAACAGCCATTGTCGTCTTAATTGAGGCAGATCGCAAGAGAAAATACTGATTTCAAATGGCCGGAAATTATCAGGTTGAAGAATAGTAACGAGGGCATCTTCTAATATAAAATGATCAATTTCAAAGTCACCTGGGCGATGCACTTTCTTGTACGATCGTGGATCAACTCCAGGTATCCATCGAACGTGTGTACGATCTATTAAACCTCGGATACCTTTAACTTCGACATCTTCCAATATTCCTTTACCATTCATCCATTTTCGAAATGATAGAGTCACGTTTATCGAATCAACAGTCAAATCAAACTGCGTATAATTGCCATCGTCCACAGGGGTATCTTCAACAGTAACAGGTGTACCAGGTTCATCATTGTGTGCAGCAGCAGCGGCTGCGGCGGCAGCGGCTGCAGTAGCTTGTGATCCCTTGACTACTCTGTTACTAATCTTTCCAGGTCTGCGAGATACAAACACATTTCGAAATGAGATTACTCCGTCACTCCAATGCGGTACAATTGCATTTTCAAACACCACTGTAATTCCAGTTTCTCGGGTTAGATAATTTCCGATAATGCGCGCAAGTGTTTCTAAATTTCAGAGTTAGGAATCAATCAGTTTATCGCAGTAATAAATAGAGACATACCTTGCGCAAATACTGTATTAGCAGTCAACAATACTAATGAAAAGAACGTTGTTGTTCCAAGAATCACCCATATAACATTCCCGACGATAAGCCAAGAGAAAAATGCAGACATATCATCCATATTAAACGGTCGAACTTGCTTCAGCAAAACCCACTTGAATCGGATTTTGAATCTTTCAAACGCGCCAGAAGCAGCTTTGAGCAATTCTTCTTTGGTTGGCCGATGTGGTAATCTTCTGGACACTGCACTACTCCAACTTTCCGGATGAGGAATTTCGGGTTGAACAGGTTGCTCTTGAGTGTGATTTTCAAGCGAGTTCGCAGGATTATTGATTTCGGATGATGGTCTATTAGCACCGCTTTCATTCGATCTTGGTACGGAGTTTTGTTCAGTTTTGCCCACTATTTTGTCACCCATAGAATGAAACTTCTTGCCACCTTCTTCAGCGTATGATCGCCCATAACTAGAAAAATTCCGACTAAATGAGTGCTGATAGATTCTAAACTGTGGTTGTCTAGGTGCAATCAAATTGAAGCCTCTTATTCGTTGCGTCCGAAATGCGTAACCCTGCACGTGCTCATTTTCTCTTCTAAGGAGTTGTTGACTGGAAATCCGCGAACGATCCAAAATCTGAGCTGAGTGGTTGTGAGATGTGCCAGAATAGCGAACTAGTCGTGACAAATAGGTGTGGTGAACGCCGGATAAAGTCGGCCTGACGCAGTCGGTTGGACGAATCGCGGCGGCAGCGTAACCAAATAAGAGACGATTTAGTCGCTGAGCTGTTGCGCCGGACATTGTTCTCTCAGCGATGTAAATGTGTAAATGTGTAAATGTGTATGTGTATATATATATATATATATATAAGTGCTCGCTGTTTTACTTACACTGTAAAACAGTCAAGTGTCGCAACAAATCGATTTATGCTGATGTGGAGCATGCGGGTGGACACGGACTCCGAAATTGCTTTCCGGACCAAACTGTTTTCCGCACGCAATTCAGCAGACAAAGACACGAGCTGTAGAGCAGTTGAATGTCTACGGCCCAGTCCAGATTAAACACTGGCTGAAATCTGAGGATATTTGACCTGGAGCGGCGACAAGTCAGCGCGGAGAAGACGAGCAAGATCTAGACACGCACCGAAGCACAACAGACCAACTAAAAGTCCCCAAAAAGCACCAAACAAAGCGGCAGCAAAAAACAGCAGTCGCAAAGCACGCAACTTGTTTGCGCAAGTTTAGTTTGTTGCGGGCAAAAGTGCTGAAAAATGGCAGAAAGGTCCGCTCTTTGAGGACTTAAACTCAGCAACGCCGCTGAGAAAAATATTAGACTTTTGCCAGCCAAACTCCCGACGGCTAGCGAGACTCCAGCGTATATTTTGTACTGAAATTACTGTGGCATAAGCGTATTTTGTGTACCGGGAGTTTGAATGGGATTTTTTTTGTGCTGTGCTTCGTTTTGTTCATAATATCAATACTATTTTCTACGTTTATACATCAACAAAGATGCCTGCTCCTACCGCTATTCGGCAAAAGCCTGAAGACATTGTGCCGGCTGTTTCTGTAGCTGAAAATGATGGTGTGTAGCGACTGTTTTCCTGAAGATTCTCAGTGCGGCCTGCCTAACTTACTCTCCCAGACGACGAGATCCTGATCGATGCTCTTTCCACAACAACCTCAGCTGCTCCAACTGCTGCCGACGATGTAACAGACGTGTCGACTGCTCCAACATCCGTAGCTTACGGCGGAATGGAACTTGATCTCGACGGGCGACCTCGCTTCGGCTCAGCTGGCGAACAAAGAGTATGCCACTTCTCGCAGCTCTCTTGAACTTGCCGACTAACAGACTACTTTTAGATGCGGGTTAAAGCACAGTCACGAAGAGTGCCAGTCCCTCCTCATAGAATGACGCCACTCAAGAACGTGTGGCCTAAAATTTACCCACCCTTGGTCGAGCATCTTAAACTCCAAGTGCGTATGAACATTCGCACCAAGACCGTCGAATTACGAGTACGCTCTCTTTTTTCTTCTTTTTTTTCTACTATACCCAACGATCGCAAACTAACCAACTGTACCATAGACTTGCAGACAAACTGAAGACACCGGTGCAATTCAAAAAGGCGCAGATTTCATTAAAGCATTTACTCTCGGCTTCGACGTCGACGACGCCATCGCACTTCTCAGATTAGACGATCTCTACATTGAATCCTTTGAAGTCAAAGATGTCAAAACGCTTCAAGGCGACCATCTTGCTCGTGCTATTGGTCGTATTGCCGGTAAAGACGGAAAGACCAAGTTTGCTATTGAAAATGCCACTCGCACTCGTATCGTTCTCGCAGATAGCAAAATTCATATCCTTGGAGGTTTCGCAAATATTAGAATGGCTAGAGAATCTGTCGTTAGTTTAATTCTTGGTAGTCCACCCGGAAAAGTTTATGGAAATCTTCGTATTGTTGCGTCGCGATTGAAAGAGAGCTTCTAAGCTCAAAAACTGATCAACAAAAAATGGGCGTATAGCATTAGATCTTTTGTTTTTTTTTTCTCTATTTATTGACATTCTGTTTACTCGTTTATCTCATAGTGGATCATCTGTTTTGTAAAACAAGAAAAAGTTTGCTATTTATTTTTGGTCTTATTTTTTTATTATCGATTTGGTTGGGTTTCACGGTTTGTTTGTGTTAATGTTTACTTGTATCACTTTTAGTATTTTTATTTGTTGTTCAAATACATTAATAATTACTATCATTTTTTTATATGCGTACTCAGAATTTATACAAATATTGACATTATCTGCGTATCTTTAGCGTAGTACATTTTCAAATTAGAAATGTCACCATCTGATGGAATATTAACATCCACTACTTTTCTATCAAACTGGTCCGAGGAAACAAATAGTTTTCTCTCTGAATCATTAATTTCAACCTTAGAGTCCTCAAGGGATTTGGGATATGCAGCGACTGAGATAGTAATATGGTATCTTGGAAACTTGGAACGTTTCAAATCTGTTTTGATAACTTTTGGAATTACTCTTTTCCTTTCGATAATCTCTTCAATCACAGGTTTTTTTAGCAACTTTGATTTTGCATTCGATATACTTGAAGTTGAAGGTTTATTTGAGTTTGATGGTGGTTCAGATATTTCTTCGATCAAAGATTTTTTATTAGAGGATTTTGGCTTCATAAGTGGAATAAGGCCAGATTCATCTTCTTTGTAGACCAAATCGGTTTTTGCAATTTCTGATTTATGGTCACTCTGTTTTTTTGGCCGTTTCTCACCTGGCATATCTTCAATTATACGCTTTGCCATACCATTTAATGTTGCAGTAATTCCAGAATCTTCAGCATCTGAATCACTTAAAATTCGACTATTGGATGGTTTAACTAAAATCTTGGGAGGCCGGCCTCCATTGCCTTTGTAGCGTAGTTTGGGAAGTTTGTAATCTAATGATACGAGTTAACACACCACTTCAATAAATAGAGGGCAAGAAAGTATTTTACCTGGAGAGAGTGTCAAGCCATGGCTATGAGAAACTACTCGGATGCAGTGTTGAGCAAATAATGCTAATGTTTCAGGACTACCTCTTGTCAAATCGAGTAATTCTGAATTAATACAGCAATCAAAAACAAAGCATTTTTCTCCTTCTGTCGCCACTTGTTTTAGTTCAACATCATACAAGTAATAGTGTGGTATACATACTATTATCAGTTTCTGTAATTTCTCCTCCCAAGATCACTGGTACGTCATCTTGCGGTGCTTCTCCAGGTACTATATAAAGTTTTAATTAGCAGAACATCTAATATATCACAAGCTATTACCAGCGCGTACCTTCAGATATAGGAACTTTGGCATCATGACAAACATTGATAAACACCTTTGTTCCTTTGCTTCGAGATGGAGTAACTGTGGATTCGAGAAGAAAGGTCTTGACGACAAACGCAGGCTGCGGGCTGAGCTCTATAAACGACGACTGCTCATCTTCCGTATCAAAAAACTGAGGATCCAAAGGCCTCAGATCTTCAAACATTGCTAAAAAAAACACAATACTTCTCAAAAAAACATGCAAAAAGATCCCAAAATCTATACTTGTCAGTTAACGCGTCGCAGCTATTAATAATCACATGACTTGTAATTATCGTGGTTAGGGGAATTGAGAGAGTGGTCTCGAGGCCGCGAGTTCCGAGCTAGCCACCGAACGAGAACACCACCAGCTTTGTTTCCGCTTTTTGTTCTTTCCACCGCAAATCTCGCTGCTGAAGAAATATATTCTTTAGAGTAGAGAAAACTGGCTAAGCTATCTGCGAGAGTTGCAATTTATTTGATATAGGCAGATCTAAAGTATTTGAAGAGTCGCGATCTCACTTGGAATCACTGCTTACTATCTGACGATTATACTGCAAATATGAGTTGGTCTGGATTCAAGAAGGCCGTTAATCGTGCCGGGACTACGGTATGTCTGTTTTGTGTGTTTAGACTGCTTATTAAATGAGTTTTTGATGCAAAAATCGATGTGCTTCGGTGCGACAATACGAGTGTAGTCAAGTGAGATGTATTATGCAAGAATTATGGCGCTAACGAGTGTCATTCACAGGTCATGATGAAGACCGGACAGGTCGAAAAGACAATTGATCGCGAATTTGAGCTGGAAGAAAGACGATTTAGAACGTATGTGCTGTTATTTCATTGTTCAAACAAATCGGGGCTGTGCGCTAATGTATGTGGAATATTTATCCAGTCTCGAATCCGCCGCGAACAAACTCCAGAAAGAAGCAAAAGGCTATCTAGATTCTCTTCGTGGTAAGTGATGTAGGCATTATTCAGATATACTGTGATACTAATAATATCTATTAGCTATGACTGCTGCGCAGACTCGGATCGCTGAAACTATCGATGCTTTCTACGGAGAGGCAGGTGCCAACGATGGTGTCAGTAAATACTACCGTACTGCCGTTGAGGATCTCGACGCCGATACCGTTAAAGCACTTGATGGACCTTACCGTGCTACTGTTCTTGAGCCTATCTCTCGTTTCTGCTCATACTTTCCTGACATCAACGATGCTATTAAGAAGCGGAATCACAAGATGCTCGACTACGACGCCATGCGATCAAAAGTCCGCAAGCTCGTCGACAAGCCTGCTGATGATGTCGCAAAACTTCCTAAAGCTGAACAGGATGCCGAGATGGCAAAGGCCATCTACGAAGAGCTCAACAATCAGCTTATTAACGAATTGCCTCAGCTCATTGACATTCGCGTGCCATACCTTGATCCTTCTTTCGAAGCTCTTGTCAAGATCCAGCTTCGTTTCTGCTCGGAGGCGTACACTAGAATGGCTCAAGTACAGCAGTACTTGGATCCTAGCACCAGAGAAGAGTATGCTGGTGGTTACTTGGATACTAGAGTTGAGCAGGTATTGCAGGGCATGAGAGATTTGTCGATTACGTATGTGCCTTGTTATTTTCATCGTGGTTGAATCGATTACTAACTGGGTTTAACATAGTGGCATGTCATCTACTTGATTTGATTAAATTAGATAGATAATTGATAAGACTAGCCTTGCGACTCGCAGCTCTATTTGAATTATTTTATGTGGTTCTCTCGTTTTTTTACGTGCTTGTTTTTGTTTTACGGTGTGGTAGTATGGTGATTTCACATATCGATATACTTATGTGTAAGAGTAGAAGTGTATTAATCCTTATTTTTTATTTGTTTTGTTGTTTCAAGTGGAGAGATGCAGATTCGCAGTTTTCTTTTTCTCTTTCTAATATCGTGCGAAATACGAGACAGGTTTGCATATCTCTTTCCTACTCTGTTCTTTTGATTCTTTTTGTTTGTTTGATGTATTTTTTTTGTCGCTGCTGTTTTCTATCAATCATCCATGTTGTATTTTTCTATTTCTCATTTTCTTTCTTATTTGTGGTAAAATATATAACATTGGTTTCTTACAATTAGTGAAGAGAAAAGCAAAAAGTGTTCTAGTGAGTTCGTGCGGCGAGTCTCCCAATGATGGCGATGACATCACACTCAAGTTTTCTGTCCATAAAATAGTAGCCACGCGTCAGGAAATAACACAAAAAGGACACGCGACCTGACTGTAGTATTAATATCAGTGTCATAGATCCATTTTTCTCTTCTTTATTGCTGCCTTATTGTTGACTTATTGAAGAAAGATATACTTGCTGTTTTTAATGAAGCTGATAAATACGGTTCTTTGCGGATTGGGGATAATTCCCATTGTCGCTGCTTATGGCAGTGATTACACAAACAAGCAGCAAAAGATATTACCGTCGCAGATACAGACACTTACACTTCGAAAGGATGCGAAAACAGCTGGTCGACGGTTAAGACCAATTCCGCAATTAAAAGCAGTTGGAGGGAATGCGAGAGAGTTTTATGAAGTTGAAGTTATGCAATGTCGGAATATGGGATCTGGTGATGGCGGACCTGAAGATGTTCAGTGGAGTTGCACTGCTGATTTACCTGGTTATTTCAAGTACGTTAGATTACCATTTCTTTGAGAGAATTAATAAAAAAAGAAGAAAAAGAAAAAGACACGGGGGTACTGACTGGAGAATTACTACAGATTAGGAAAAACAGACGTGGTCTGTGAAGGATACTCAAATGCAGATGATCCATATGTTTTAAGAGGTTCTTGTGGCGTTGAATATACACTTCAACTCACAGAAGCAGGGGTGAATCGTTATGGTAAGCCAATATATAGAAAGACGGCCCATGATGATAAGTATTATCCTATTGGTAAGTTGAGTAGAATCTATTTGGTTGCTATCACTGCACAGATCGAGCTAACGAATGGGTTATAGAAGGTTCATCTTCAAATACCCTGTTATGGTTTATTGCAGGTTGTATTTTGTTATACTGCGTCAGTATATATTTCTCCACGCCCTCCGGTCAAAATCCCTCTCAACCGCGTCGCAGACTTCCAAGATCTTTCGGCAATTTCTTTGGTAGCGACAACAACGACGATGATCCACCACCACCATACTCTGGCGGCGGCGGTGGCGGCGGCAGTGGAAAATCATTCTCAAACTCGCAAAGACAGCAGCAGCGACAATGGCAACAAGCACAAACGCAACAAGGCTGGACACCTGGGTTTTGGTCAGGTGTAGGGACAGCTGCACTTGGAGCCGGGTTGTATAATAGATTCACGAGAACAAATGAAGCAGAACAAAGAGCTAATTATATAAGAGAAAGATCTATATACGATAATTATGAGGCTCCTTCTAGAAGTCGAGGGTTTATGTCAAGTCCAGCTGGTGGTAGTAATAGTAATAATTCTGGGGCTTCAGATTTGAGTCCGAGAGAATCTACTGGATTTGGAGGTACTAGGCGTCGATGATTTGTTTTTACTTCTTTTTTTTTTGTGCTGCTCTTGATGTTTATTGAGCTTTGTTTAATTACTTTTCTATTCAGAATGATATATTTTTAAGTAAAACAAAACAAATGTAATAAGCTGAGATACAATTGAATGCTGTATTGGCTATATTCCGACATGCAAAAACCTGCGCTATGCATTGTTAATGCATTTCGGTATATCAGCACGCACGTACATAAACGCCAGTTAAGCATTCGCAGCCGCTACAATAGAAGCAAGAGCAAATGCCACTTTAAACGAAATATTCTCAAGAATAAGCTCTTCATTTCCATATCGATTTTTAGCCCACGAGTAAAGCGAACTGTAAGGCATTGAAATTACTCCTCTACTTTCAAGAAACTGTAGGACGGCGTCAGAAATGAATAAAGTCCAACTTAAAAAGATAAAATTCCCCGAAAAATTAAGAAAATAAGGATTGAGACGTAAATCGAAATATAAATAATCACGTACCTGAAGAAACAGATAAGTGCTACTGGCAACAAACACAAGCAACTTGCTTAATTTTCCAACAACATAACCAACAAATAAACCGGCAAAACTTCCAACTGAAAGTTCCTTATAATCAACTCTAGATTTTTTAACCGGTAAAGGATTAACTTGTCCCGGTGTAATAGAATACACATTTCGATCTCCTCCACGAACAGCTACATCACATGTAATCTTTGGCTTTGACAGCTGCAGATACGCAATTGCCGAAACTGCTGCTCCTGCCGTGAATAAGCTTGAAGAGAATTGAATCCTTGGCCGAGATGAAGGAACTTTTGTTGTTGTAAGCATTCGTTTGGAAGTTGCTGAAAACATCATATTCCCAGGCTGAACGCGTCCTGCCATTGTAAACAAGTTTGCACCTGTCGAGCGCGCCGTAAATGCTCCTACTCGAGAAACTAACAAATCAATCATGTTCCTAAATAATTTATCCCTTTGTCAAATACTAAAATCTACAATAAAACACAAAGAATAATTAGACAAAACTACTCGACGATCTCTTAAAAGCTGTTGATAAACCCTTAGTGTGACAAGTGATCTTCGAAAGCTGTGATGTCATTGGTACAAAGGACTTAATGGTGACATTCTTATACCCCTGAATCTACGGTATATATAATGCTGTGTATTACCTATTTAGTCTCATAGACTAATAAAAGATGATAGAGGTAGTTGGAGCGCGCTCATATATAGTGTAGAAATCTATTACCTCGAAAAAGAATCTGAAATAACAAGTTCTTGATACCTTAGATTATAAATTTCTCGGGTTTCCAAGTCAGTCAGTTATCTGCTTTCTATTAGATTTCATTCACCGGTCAGAATAATGTATAAACAAGACGTTCATCTGAATCAAGAATTTAAAAAAAACCGTAAATCAAAACATAATACATTGGCATATCAAAAGAGATTATCATTGCGATCACAGATACATGACTACTAATTGATTGCTCTCAAATTCGCTCATGTTTCCAATTACAATATACATCTAAGCCTTCGCGAACTAAAACTAAAGCCCTGACTCGTCGTAGTTGAATTGCGTCAGGCTGGCGCGCATATGCACGATTTCAATTTCATTGTGATTTCCCTTACAGCGGTTATACGTACACACATAAATCGTACTACTCTTTGGAGCTACTGTTGGTACTGGTGATGAAGAAGTATCCAACAACAGCAACAACAACAGCTCTCAGTAGTGAATAATCATACACAGAAAATTGTTGTATATTTAGCGCATAAAACTAATCTAGCAAAAGCAAGAAATACATGAGCTCTTTGTAGTATTTAACAATCTGTAATTTAGTAACCCTGAACACCGAAAAGAAGTATTTGGCCAATAGAAACCACAAAATCAATAACGCAAGCACAAATAATAATATAAAAAAAAAAAACCAGTGTAGCAACAAGGAAAAAGAAAGTCAAACAGTAGGAAATTGATCCACAACTTCATTTTAAAGGATCAAAATCGAAATCATCATCGAATTTTAAATCATCAAGATTTAAATCAAGATTATTGAAATCATTATCAAGCTCGAGAGGTTTTTCATAACCATGGATTCCATCATCTCCGGTTGTAAATCCGTCATCCAAATCGAAATATAGATTCTCTTGTTGCTTCGATTTATTGATCTCTTCCATTTTAAGATCTAATGCACTCTTGCCATTTCTATCTCGAGGGTAATAATAGTTTGTGATTATTGAAGGATCGGTAACTGCTTTGTGAAGTGCATCGTAATCGATTGGTTCGAAATCTAACGGTTGAAAAGGTAATTCTAAACAACGTCACAATTAGCAAAATCCCATACTCACGCTAAACATTACAAAATCATACCAACAGCGCGAGGTGCCATGTATTCGATATCCGGTAATTCTGCCTCGGGAATCTCAACTGTTTCAACAGATGCAGGAGCAACATCCTTGAACGGAGTAGCAAGTTTGTTACGTCGACGACCACTTGACATTGGTCTCTTGACTGTTGTTTTACCGTTCTTGATTCCGCCGTCTTGAAATGGTGCCATCTTTGGCCGATTCGTGTCTTTACCACCTAACGGTACACGTTTCTCTGAACCTCATATATTAGAAAATTGATATAATAGAAATCTAACAATAATAACACTGACCACTAGGAGTTCTAAAAGGAGTTTTAAAAGGTCCATTTTCAGCAGCACCTTTATTAGGTTGAAAAGATATGACTGTGTTTTCATTTGCTTTGGCTCCAAATGGTGTTCGCGCAGCATTCGCTTTCTTTCCAAACGGAGTCTTTGGTGCAGTACTTCCAATGGCCGACTTCCCCGCCGGAGCGGAGAAAACGACCTGATTTTCTTTGTCGTGATATACCTGTGTCATTCGATAAGCTTTGTGGAATATATGAACAGAGAAAGGAAATAACTCTGGTAAGAAGTTTATGTTTACATTTTGAGCGCGGATATCCACAAGGCCCTTATGCTTACATATTGATCCGTTGCCAGGACAACTATGTTGAGCCGCATAGTAGGCAGGGGCGTGGAAATTGTCTGCAAGGTAATGCCCGACTTGGCCCCCTTTCTGGTTCTTCCTCTCGTCTTCAATTTCTGGCTTTAGTTGTGCTTTAATCGGTTCTTTCTTTTATTAGTTGCAAATCACCCAAATTTCAGTTAAATAACAATTAAAAATGTCTATGATTGATAAGTTGAAAGAGGTATGTTGTCTGCGTTTCATCGTTCGTGTGCGGTGGAAGCTGAGAGAGAGGAAGAAGCTGGAAGTGATGCGGTCGCGATATTCCAATATTTTCTCTGTTTTCCCAGCTAGATTTAGATCTATTCTACTACGTTTGATAAGAACTGTTCATTAATGGTTTGCATTTTGTTATTTAGAGAATCAGCGCTCTCAGATTGGAAGCTGAGTCGGCGCAGGACAAAGCCGACGAGGCCTCGTCGCGTGTTAAGGCTCTTGAGCAAGACCTTATGACCAAGGAGCAAGACATCACTTCTCTTACTCACAAAAACTCGCTGCTGGAGGAGGAGGTTGATAAACTTGAGAAGCAATTGAGTGAAGCTAAGAATGCTGCTGAAGATGGTGCTGCTCAGGGCTCTGCTAACGAGACTTTGACGCGCAAGATAAGTCAGTTGGAAGAGGAACTTGAGGAAGCCGACAAGAACTTGCGTGAAACTACCGAGAAGTGAGTATTTTACTGTCTAATCTTGCTGCTAGTCCATTGAAGCTAATAAGCGTATAGACTACGCGTCACCGACGTCAAGGCCGAGCAGTACGAACGCAAGGTTGCCAGCATGGAAACCGAGGTTGAATCATGGGAGAAGAAGTTTGAGGAGATGTCTGTGAAGTATACCGAAGCAAAGACTGAACTCGAGGAGATAAATAAGCAGCTGGAGGGTCTTTAAATAATCTTCTGATTTTTTTTTTCTTGATTGCAAATAATGCTGAATTTTCATAACGGTGAATTGTTAGTACAGAATATGTGTGTATATGAAATTATTGGATGCTGAGGAAGTGAATCGCTTTAAAAGCACTCTAAGCACGTTGAAATGAAATATATATAAAGAATGGCATTCGCCTTCTCCTAAAAGTCTGATGATCCAAAAGAGATTAATTTTATAATTTGAATTAACGCCATTATATACACAGTAAGACTAAACCCATTCAAAAACACTCCACACACAACACATCCACAAAACCACCTCTGCTAATCTCTATCTCTAACGATCTCCATCTAAAAAGTTCTCTAAATAAGCACTCGGAGCACGCTGTCCATGAGACACCCCACTAGCACTGAGATTTGTGGCAGTCGAACGTGAGTAGTTTTGCTGCGGACTCTCTGATCTCTGCGCGGTGGAGAGTCTATTTGGTGTCACAGCCAGACTCGGTCCACCATAATATCCTGCAGGAAGATAAGTAGAACTCCTCGCAGCCTGGCCAATAGTCGAAAGATGTGAATCCGCAGCCGAGGTTGCGCCTGGAGTCATGCCGATGGCATTTGCAGTAGGCGAGTAGAAGGTATTTCTGCTGAACGACGGGCCCGTCGCGGGTCTGAAGTCCTCATACACTGTCGCTGGACGCGCGTTGTTTACAGTTTTCCCAGAGCTGGTCAGATTGTCCAGAGACACATTGCTCGCTTCTGCTCCTTGCGCGTAGTATGATCCTGTTGCGGGATTGGTCTTCTTCGCGCCGCCAAAGAAACTTGATTTGCTCTTCGTGTCCAAGATGTAGCCACCGGCTGGAGTCACGTTCTCCAGCGACTTGTGCAATGAATACGCAATCATTCCGCGCCAGGCAAGAACAATAAGAGCAATACCGCCGATGCAGGCACCGACAGCGATGAATACAGTTCCCTCGGGCTCATGCGACTCTTTAATGAACGGGTTGTTCTTAGTCACGGGAATCGTCGGTGTCGGATACACCACGGTCGACGACTGTGTTGCAGTGAGCGATGGCGCAACAAGTTTGCTTGTTGATGAGCCGCCATTCAGCGTATTCGAAGCGGTGATTTGGACGGTGGAAGTTGAGGAAGTCGTGGTCGAGGAAGATTCTGTTGTCGAGGAGCTTTCGTCGTCTGCCGCGACCGCAAACACCGCAAACAGCAAGACAAAAACAATAGCAAAAATGCTCTTCTTCATGATAAATTGTTAAACACAAAAATCTGTTCCTATTTTAAACGCTGCTAGAAGAAACTAGCAATAAAAGAATAGAATGCAAAAATGTAAACAAATCAAAAGCCCCCTGCCTCTATTTTTACTTACCCCCGTCAATTAGCACATATAATCACGTGATAAGTGATCCATTTGTGACTAGGATGTGACTTGCTGCGCTGCGCTTCGCGTCTCGACTCCTTCGCTTCTTCTTCTTCTTCTTTTTCCGTTTCCAAAGCAAACATGTCGGATTTGTTTACTTTTGTAGAGACGCCTGTCGCGTCGCCGCCGCCGGCTGCAACTGACGCGTGCGGTGTTATGACTTCAGACTCACCTGCGATAAAAAACGCGCCTTTGCCCGCTGATGGACCTGGTTCGCGCCATTTCAACAATTATCTGCTTTTTTTCCTTCTTGGTTCTGTTCCGTTTTATCTTACGCGCAAGGTTGGCGGTGGATTCAAGACTTATCTCTTTTTCTTTATCATTGCTGGAATTCCAGTTCTCGCGTCTTTCTGGTCCGTCTTTTCGGCTTTCTCACCGCGTCTGAACGACAAGGCCAAGTATCCGAACAAAGGTGTCGAGCACTACCTCGAATTCCACGACGAAGATGCTGCTAAGAAATACTCGGGCCAAAACAAAATCCCCATGGAAACCTTTCACGAGCTCTACTTTGCAAACAAAGTCTCCTTCAAGGGTGACTGTCTTGACGTCCTTGAGTACCGTCACGACTGGGCTTCTTTCCGCTTCACTTTATCTCTCTACAAGTTCTTTCTTACTGGCATGATGCCCGAGGTTATTCTACACACGCGCTCCCAGGGTAGGCTATACGTTTGTGGAGCCAATTGAGCTGGCTGTATCTTGCAAAATGCTAACAATTGCAAATTTCTCTAGACGAGGAGCAGGTCCGCGGCCACTATGATCGTGGTGATGATTTCTATGGTTGGTTCCTTGGCCCGCGTATGATCTACACATCCGGAGTCATCAGCGACATCACCCGTGAAGAAACCCTTGAAGAGCTTCAAGATAACAAGCTTCGCATTGTCTGCGAAAAGCTGCAACTGAAGGAAGGCGAGACGCTTCTTGATCTCGGCTGCGGCTGGGGTACTCTTGCCAACTTTGCCTCTACTCAGTACGGTGCTCATGTTACTGGTATTACACTTGGAAAAAACCAGACTAAATGGGGTAATGCTCGTCTTGCTGAATCTGAGATTTCCCCGGAACAGAGCAAAATTCTTTGCCTTGACTACCGTGATACTCCCGTCCCTGCCAGCGGCAAATACAAGAAGATTTCATGTTTGGAGATGGCCGAGCATGTCGGCGTTCGCAAGTTTGGCACTTTTCTTAGCCAGGTTTATGACATGCTTGATGATGATGGTCTCTTTATGCTCCAAATCGCCGGTCTGCGCAAGTGTTGGCAGTACGAGGATCTTATCTGGGGTCTCTTTATGAACAAGTACATCTTTCCCGGTGCCGATGCATCTACTCCTCTTGGATTCGTCATTGACAAGCTCGAGGGTGCTGGTTTTGAAATCGCTAGCATCGACACTATCGGTGTTCACTACTCTTCTACGCTTTGGAAATGGTATAGAAACTGGCAGGCTAACAAGGACAATGTTGTTAACAAATATGGTATCCGTTGGTTCCGTATTTGGGAATTCTTCTTGGCCTACTCTGTTATTATCTCTCGCCAGGGTGGTGCCAGTTGCTTCCAGATCCTCTGCCGTAAGAATCTTAACTCGTACCATCGTGTGTATGATATTCCTAAGCAGTACGGTCTTCAAGTTCCCCAGCCTCCTACTGGAAATGCTTGGGTTAAGAAGTAGAAATCCTTATAGATTTATGTTAGCAGTTATTGTACCTAGCGTCAGGTATGCGACGGGCCTTGTGTGTTTATAGATATATATAGCAATGCCATATAATGATGTTTCAATGTCAATGGTAACGTTTATAAAAAATATATTTTTCCATGTAATATCCCAATCCTTATACTATAATACAAATGCATATCCCAACTGATTAAACAAAAAATAACTTTTCTTTTCCCCACTAGAAGATAAAAAAAAAACCAAAAAAGAATTTAAAACACCTCTGGTAATCTTTCAACAACATACGAATGTGAACCAACACTTAATAAAGGTACACCAGGGATTTTTCTTAATCTTCTTTTAAGATCGGCATCATTAGTGGCCACGATATAGCATTTATGTTGCATTACTCTTTGAACCAAGCAATCATCAGCATAAGTACCTTTATGACTACAAGTGATCCGTTCAATTTGTTCATCTTTAGCAATTTTCAATGCGATTCTGTACCTTGGACCAAGTTTTTCCAATTCTGCCATGACACAGTCTGTAATTATAGGAATACATTTCGCGTATAAAGCGTCCATAAGTCCTCGAAATAAATCAACTTTCTTTTGAATACTAAAGTTTAGAAAATTAGTATCGATAAGAACTTGATATGGTGGAGTAAGCGATTGATTGTATTGGAAAAAAAGAGCAGAAGACATTTGAGGACTATAAAAAGGAAAAAAAAAAAACGGATGAAAAATTAGTATACACTCTGCTTTGATTTTTATATTTTTATTCCGCGGGGGAGAACATATGTTAATGTTCAAGGCAGATGAATTTTTGTATTGATAATAATTGCCACTTACATTTCCTTTATTAATTCCGAGTCTTTTGGTCTTTTCTCAGGTTCCTCTTTTTTCTGTGTTTTCCTATATATTAAATAAAAAAAGTCATTAATACCTTTAACAACATTAAATATCAAAAAGAGAAAATGTATAACTATAGTGTTGTAAATACTTACTTTGCAACTTCTTTACTAGACATAACTCTCTTCACTTGCGCAAACTTCCTAGTCTTCTTTGCTTTTCCCATTATTTCGATACTATTCTTTAAGAAAGAAAAATCCTATTTTGATCTTTATAGAAGAATCCAAACGAAACGTAATACAATTAACTATTACTGAGATGAGACTAGTAAATCAATTTTAAACTATTCAAACTAGATAAAAAAAAATTATTGAAATCATTTGGGAGTTTAATTGCTCTAATTCTCGCTTACTAATTCCTTACCTAAGTACGGGTTAGGTGTATATCGACTTTTAAGTTCAATCGTTTTTAAATGCGCAATGAAATATTGAATGCGTAACCTGCGCACAATAAAGAAACTAAAGTCCATTTAACAAATATTTCACAAAAAAAAAACGAAAGAGAGAGATGGCCACATCGCAATTACTTCCGTTAGGTATTTTTTTTTTGTTTTAAAGATAAAAGTTTATGTTGTTTAATAAAAAGATGAAAACTAATTCGGGACGGTTGTTTTGTGGGAAAAATGTAGAGTTAGTTGATAAATGTGTTGGATCAAGAATTTGGGTTGTTATGAAGACCGACAGAGGTATATTGTTCTTTCCCTTTTTTTTTTTAGTTCGCCTTTTGAAGTATTAGCAGTAAGAGTATATTTGATAGAAAAGAAAGGGTATGCTAATATGATTGTTGTGATATAGAATTCAGCGGTACTTTACTTGGATTCGACGATTTCGTTAGTACGTTGACAGCTCTACCTTTTTTTCTTTCTCAAAAAATATCTTGTGTGTAAGATATTGTTACTTATATTTTAATCTTAGATATGGTTCTTTCAGATGTTACTGAATAGTAAGTGTTGAACGCCGTCGGAAATCAATGTTTTATGTTTTTTTTTTATATTGTGAAGAACATTAACCTTGATTTGCGTTTTTAGTGATGCAATGGGAAATCAGACACATCTTTCCAAAATCCTGTTAAACGGAAATAATATTTGCATGGTGAGATTTATAACTTACAACAGATGGAATCTAAAGGAATATAACTAAATCTTGGTTTGAATTATCTAGTTAATCCCCGGAGGAGAACCGAGTGCAGATAACGGCGTTGCAGAAGAGTGATAAATTGTTAATACGAAATTCTGGGCAACAATCAAGTATGAAATTCGCAATTATCGAAAAAAAAATGTACGATAGGAAGTGTTGTTTTGTATCATTCAGTTAAAAAAAAATCAACAAAAAAAAGTCATATATATGGAAAATGCTATTGCATGTATATTTTAAATAGCCACTTAAAAATTTATATTACATTTTCTGTTATACATATACTGTCATTATCCTCCAGGTCAAAAACATCAATCCTTAGCAGGCACGCTTTCAGGTTGAGTAGATTGAGCAACATAAGGCGACCAAGGGTATAAAACTCCACCAAATCCGAAATGTTGAACAACAGGAAATTTACCTAATACTTCTGCATTATACATTTTTAATAATCCTGAATGTACTTTAATCCATGAAGGGACTCCTGAAATATCGTATAAAACTGGTGAATGCTCAAAGAATGGACCACGTTTAACCTAGAGTAAGATTTAGAATAAAAAACCAAAATATAACGTTGTAAGAAGAGAAATAATACTGACATTGTAGATAAATGCTATTGCATCAAAGTACATATTTTTATCTTTGAAATCATTGACAATATCTAAATTCATAATCGCAGAAGGTCTCGGCATTCCATAAATTGACAAATCCCTAGGTTTCTTCGTCGAAGAAGGCTTTGCCCATTTTGTTGCATTTGTTTTTAATTTCTGTTCATTTCGATTCTCATTTTCCTCTTCAACCCCTTTTAATTGCGCAGATCCAATGATATATGGTAAATGAAAATGATCATCAAGTCCCCAAACTCCATGACTACCAGCCGGTTCAAGATTATATTTTTCAACAACTTTTCTAATAATTTTGAAATATTTCGAAAATATCCATAATATCTCTTTCCCGCCAATCGTGGTTTTCTTATCTGTCGAATCGGTAAACAATTCCAAAAACAAAAATCCTCCAAAAAATGCTAAAAAACTAAGCTCATGACCAGTCCCGTAATCGAGCCTCTGAAAAGATCCTAAACTCGCCATTAAATACGCTGAAAGTTCAACACTAGCTTCATTCGTAATATTCCTCTCTTCAAGAATCTCACAAAGTATCGGCGTAATAGCTTCTTCAACTTTCTTATACCATATTTTATACGCAAGATTACCAAACCTCCTAGGTCCAGATACCGGCTCTGTTTCATCAATTAATTCATCTAAACATTTTAAAATCCTTAATATCCCTGTAATCCCATCCGATAATCCTTCTTCGCATTCAGGCGTTTCAATCTTTGATACACTTTCTGATATATAACCTAGTAGAAATTGAAGTCGTATAAATCCTGTGGTATATTTGAAATTCTGTAAATCTTCACTAGTATGAATCTTCTTCTCCGGTGTGTGAAATTTAAATGTTGCATTTATTGGTGGAAATACTTCACGGTATATAAATGGATTCGATTTTACTTCCATATCAATCAAATTGTGTATTCTCTTTAATTGTACTTTGCTAATGGTACTTATATATATATATATTTATTATTGCATATGGTCATAATCCAATACTCTTCTCTCTCACTACACCAACATCGCATTACGCGCATCTGACATCAGAAACTGGGGGAACTCTGCAACCCTTATCCATCCACTAAGCACAAAAAGATGATTAACTCAAATTTCATTCCGTTACACCCAAATTATCCAGCAAATAAAGACCCAGACAAATAAACAAAAACAAAAAAAGGCATCAAAACAAAGAATTTGACACAAAAGGGACAAACAACAAAAAAATAAAATAAAAATAAAGATAAATAAAAGAGGCATTACATGTGTCGTTAACCAAAACCAAAAAATTCCCAACAATATCCAATCCACCTGCAAAATTCAAAACGAGACACAACTCAAAAAATCCCATCAGGCCCATTTTTCTTATCTTTCTTATAACTCATCCGCTGATCTCTCTTTTTATTATTTCTTATAGACCTTGTAATATTCACCATTACAACGATTATACCCGTCCTCCTCCTTGTTCTCGTCTGCACCTTTTCCAGAAATTCCACAATTGCTTATCAGATTCCTTGACTTGATCACTCAAACTCTTAAAAATCGATCTCGATTTTTCCGCTGCGAGTTTTGAGTATCTAGCAGATTCAGCTGTAGATTTTTGAGCTTGTTCAGCAAATGCGTTGGCGAGACTAGAAGAAAAGTCTGCTGATTTTTTCCTGTATTCAGATGATTTCTCTGCTGCTATTTTACCGTATTTAATAGATTGTTCGGATGTTTTTGCTCCCAGTTGTGCCAATTGAGTCCACCCACGCTCAAATGCATCAGCTGATAAATGCGCAGATTTCTTTCCATATTTAGCAGATTTCTCTACTGCAATTTTACCATATTTGGCAGATTGCTCAGATGTCTTTGCTCTGAGTTTGAAAAATTCGGTCCAGCTTCGTTCCAGTGCAGGTCCAAGTACGTTTTCAGTATAGTATTTCATGGTATCTCCTAACTTATCAACACTTCTCTCAACATATGCATCAATTGTGGCTTTCTCCTTCTGTTCGAATTCAACCGTGTACCAGACTTTTCTGTAAACTTTAGCTGACCCAGTATATACTTCAAGAGTCAAATTAGCGATACCCCATGCATCTTCTTTGTTCACAGTAATTAACGCGGTATCATCAAATCCCTTGTCAACAGTAAATTTCTTTGAATCGGGATCAAGTTTGAAAGCCTCAGTGATAGACTGGACAGTAAAGTCATCGACTTTGGAATGTAAGGGAACAGGAACCCAGGCTGTTGTGATTGAACTCGGAACCTTGAGAAGAATGCTGTTGCGATCTACATGAAACTTGAAATCGTGATCATCGAAAAATGTACTAACAGCGTACGAAATTAGTGTATAAGCTACCAAAGAAAACGAAGCTGCGCGTGCAATGTTCAATCTGTTTGCATTAACGAAATTCAAAACTTTAGTACGGACCTGTGTATTTAATGTCAGCAATAAACTCGTGTGCATTATTGCGGTAGTAGACTTACCACGTCGACCTTGTTCAAAAAAATGCGTGGCTTAAAACTTCTCGCGTCGATTTTCTCCAAATTAAAAACTTTAGCATATAGTTGGCTGGGATTCAAACGACTAAACTCTGGTCTAGAAAGACTCTTCGAAGTCACCCTTTGTTTCTGGGTCAGATTAGAAAAAGTCGTTGTCTTCAAATATTCAGATAAATGAGTGGACTCTTCATGTAACGCCAACGAGCACACATTTCCTTCATCTTGAAGCAATTCATATCCACGAGCAAGTTCAGTTGATCGGACAGAAGGGGTACGTTCGACGAATACAAACAACACTAGATCTGGGAACAGCCATCGATTCAATCGAGGTTTGAAAAGCTGATCAACAGGCTTAGTTCCGCACTGTGAAGAAGTGAGAGTAACAGTCCCCTTAGAATCCTTCGTAACTGATTCAAATGTTTCAACCACCGGATTCCAGCCAGTAAATTTGTGAATCATTAAAAGATAGAAAGCGTATGGTGCTGAAAAGAAATATGGCGACTTGACTAAAGCTGATGGTGAGTTCAAGTACATATTGGTGACTTTAGTTCGAATTGATTTAGGTACCGTCAATCTCTTCTCGTCAGTCAAAACTATGATTTTTGGAGGACTTAATGCCCAATAAGTAACACTCCGAATGCCATAGAGCAGAGAGTTTACAAAGTCGTTGATAAAGCTAAAGATCGTTAAAACAAAAGAAGTTACCGCAGTTGATTCAGTCAGGGTACCATCGTCCTCATCATCAGGATATAAAGACTCTGTTATAGTAGATGCAGCGGACGCAGCAGACGCACTCATCATTAAATCATCATGCTCCTCATCCTTATCGCACACTTCAAAATCGGTATTGTTACATGTTGTTTCCACAGAAGAGACGTCAGCACTTGCGATCGAGCAGATATCAGAAGCACTGTCTAAGTTAGTAGTATCTGACACGGTTTCAAATTCGGCAAGGTCGCCATCAATCAACAAAGGGCTAATATCTATAAAGTCTTCCTCTCTTATGATTGATAACCCTGATATCGTACTGTCAGAATCGTTGTCCTCAAGACTGTACTCAAGACTGTACTCAGAAGGTGAACGAATATGACCATGACTGCTGACGCCCGCAGTCTCCAAGCTCCTCCTTCCAGATTTCTGCTCAGTATCAACAGATTTGGGACTGCAGCTAGATTTAACCGCGTCTTCTGCGTGTTTGGATCGCATTGTAGTCAAGATGTTGAAACTGTAGAGTAATTAGTATGACGCGTGACAGGCTGCGCTGGCGCGCAACAGACACATTACACACATGATCTCCTTAGATACCGCACCAAATAAGCCCAAAAGCCAGTCAATCAGAACAAGAACAAGCAGATCTCTTTACTGTCCCAGCAACCAAGAAACCGAATCAAACACAAGTAAGTAAAGAGAGAAGGTGACGAGGAGATGTGTGACGCGGGACATGTATTGGGAGATGTTTCCGCCCTTGCCCACCGCTTAGATAAGGTTTCATCAACACGCGCCCGTCAATTAAGTCCCAACTGGGACAAATTACTCTTATGCCTCAGTTGTTGCTGTCTTTGTGCATAGTTTGCTGTTTTATTGATATGCGGAGCTATAAGTAATTTACATTTTAGTCAGTCAATCTGTCTCATTTGTATCGTAAGCCTGCTTATTGAACTCCAGTGGCACCCACGGTTTGGCGCGTAATCTGCGCTGTTACGTGGCTGTTGTGCACGTGGCACAATTCCCCACAGCAGGAGACCTGACCCTGGTTGTCTGCTGTACTGTCACCATCAAGTGTATGTATGTTATCATAGTGAATAAAAGTACACTATCTCAACATTTCTGTATATATTAAGTTATTGCTGATACTGTAGCTTTCACAGAGACGATCAAAATAGAAAATTTACACATTCAGCGAGTAACTAGCAACTCCATTGGAATCAGCTTCCCATAAATCAAGGGGCGAAGCTCTAAGTTCTATGTAAATAAAAAATTACTAATACATGCAGCGCATTTCATAGGATCAACAGGAGCAATGTTTTGTTTATTAATGAGTACCATTTATTTTTTGCTATTTAATTCTGGCCTAAACCTTAGATCAGAATAGACTGCTGAAATCACTTGATTGACAGCAGTAAACAGGAGAGGTCTGAATTGCAAACTTGCCACAGTTAAACTCTACCCCATTCCAATCTATACTCTGAGTCTTTTTGATATTTTTCTGCAAAGGATTTGTTTAAGGAAAACAAATATTAAAGGCAATTGTTCTCCAAGCAAAGTCCGTTGTACCATATCTTTTCATCTCGCCTCGAATTAAGAGATAGTAATGCCTACATGCCTATTGTCAAATTTCATATCTAGAAAAATGTTGAAACGGCACTGATCCAGTTAATGCCAAAACTCATAACTATTAAAAGTAGCGAAGAATTTCCAGAAGATGTGACCGTTATACTAAACTTCAATGTTATTACTGAGTAGTTAGTTTCTTTCAATCAAGTTCAGAAACTTGGTCCTAACTAGTAGGAGAAGATAGATCCATAAAATGATACTGAGCAAGAAGTGATGTAATGTCAAATCTTCCGCGGGAATAATACATATATATTTATATATATATTTCCCTTCCATCTTCTTATATAACGTTTCGCTTAGCTGCAGGTCGATTAAGGGTTATTCACCTTATTCACGCATAGGCACATATGTACAAATTTGAGATATTGTCTATAACAACGCGCAGTCACTTTGAGAAAAAGTTCAACTATGATTGGTATTGCAACTGGAGACAATAGCCAATAGTTGACTAATTTAGACTGCGACGCCAAAATACAAAATCCACCCAAAATTGATGCACTCAGCAAGCAGAGCTTAATTTTTGGGTTTAGTTTGTATGCGTAGAAATGATTTACAATTTATGCACATAAAGCGAACCCAATTCAATAACCACTGATTTTTATATAGTTTTCAACTATCGCGCGACAATACGCGTCGCTGAGGGTAGATCGGACAAAACGCTGTTATTTGAGGTGGTAGGGGCTGTTGCATATTTAGCTCTTGTAACTTGAATTTGTTTAACAGGAGGACTCAGGTTGGCTATAGCCCGTTCTATTCTTGTTCTTGTGCTTAATTTCTATGCTGTACCTGCTATATGAGATTAACTCAATCAACGGTTAAAGTAATACGTTATTAATAAAGAAAATGTATCCCAAAAGGTGTAAACAGCTACTATTCCGCAACCACATTAATGCCGCTGGTCACTCCGCGCATTTGCGACGACAATACAGGATATAAAGATTAAACCGGGGTTGCGGTGGCAATTAACTGCCGAACTAAAATGCTGTGTTAAGCCTAGCGTGCGTCTAAATATTTGCCAAATCGCTTGTAAATGAACGATAATACTGGACCCTACAGTGGAGATATTCGCATAACTTAAGCGATACTCTGATGTTCTAGATTTCGCGTTCTGTATTTAATTCAGGCTACAGACTGCTGATCTACGCGTGAATTAAATACTTTGAAAACCCAGTTTTGACCCGCGATATGGATATAAAATCAGATTTGCGATGAACGCGTGAGTTTGAAGGTCAGATCGCGCTAGTCCAAAACAGTAGCTCGAACGACAAACATAACTACGCCGGCGTTGATGCCTCCCGCCCATTTATAAATCTCCAGCTCCGGTTCGCCTCCTCCTTCTCCCTCTTTCTTCCCTCCACACATCCTCTTATCTTAAAACTTGGCTCTTTTGTGTGCATTACGCGTCTCACATTCTAAAGCAGGCTGTTCTCATGAACAATCGAC
>JAKTPV010000104.1:0-39407 GCA_030556335.1 Myxozyma vanderwaltii
CTGTCTGATACTGTCTGATACTGTCTGATACTGTCTGATACTGTCTGATACTGTCTGCTGTCTGCTGTCTGATTCTGTCTGCTGTCTGATTCTGTTTGATTCTGTCTTATTCTGATTCTGTATGATATGTATGATCTTGTTTGGATACTGTCTGATGCTGTCAGCTGTCAAGATTCTGTCTGATTCCGTCCGATGGTGTCTGTTGCTGTCTGCTTTCTGGTTTTGATGGATTTCGTCAGATTCTGTATGATTCTGTCTGATACTTCTGATAATGTCTGGTATGTATGATATTGTTTGGATAATGCCTGTTGCTGTCTGATACTGTCTGATACTGTCTGATACTGTCTGATACTGCCTGATATTGTCTGATGCTGTTTGCTGTCTGATACTGTTAGTCTGATGTGTTTGTCTGATATTCTACTATTTGTCCGAAGCTGTTAGACTGGTACTGCTTGTTTGATTATGTCTGATATCGTCTGATACTGTCTGCTGTCTGCTGTCTGATATGTCTGATACTGTCTAATGCTGACTGTTGTCTGATGCTGTCTGCTGTCTGATGCTCTCTTATATGTACGTTATCGTCTGATGCTGTCTGATGCTGTTTGCTGCCTGTTGTCTAACACAATCTGTTGCGGTCTGATACCGCTGATACCGTCTACTCTTCTTCAATATCCTCCAACACGCTTCGTTACCCTTTAATGCCAAACCCTTCAATTCCACCGATACCCTCCAATAGCGTTTCTAATACCCTTAAACACCACGTGACACCATATTGTACTGCTCATATCTTCTAGACCTAATACCATTTAAGGCCCTCTGACCCTACCAGTGAATAATATCCGATTTCTGTTACCAATCAAAACCATGTCTGATATCCTTTAGAGCCCCGATGGCCAGGGCAAAGTGCTGAGTGCTGCACGCCACGCTTCATAACTGGTATGAAATGAGTATCGAAATTAATAATTAAAGCAAAGTCTTTGTATCAAGGTAGGACATGCTTATATTTCTGTATATATCTCTCTCAATAGTTTACAAACAAGCGGTACATCTTTTACAAGAATGGTTTGTTCTGCAGGTGATTGTATTTATTGATTAGGTTGAGCAATCTTGAACCCAAGCCTTTCTTCATAACGTTATCTCAGATTTTAGGGAAGGTAAACCAGTGAGATATTTCTGTCATGATTGAAAACCGCAAACAAAGTTGAAATATCTTTGAGATACCGTAATGAGATACTACTTAGCCTTTCTGTTGTGTCGTCGCCTATTGATTTTTTAACGCTAGTTGGCGCAGAATATCAACATTGTAACGTAAATATCCCAAGAATCAGTGAGCGACTTCATCCACAGCCTGCAACTCAAGTTATAAAGAAGGGCATCTAATATGATCTCACTGCATGTTAAAAACCTGTGGTAAATACATGTTTGGAATTAGAATTTAAACAGTTTAGTTTACCACTAATGAAAAAAGAACCACACAAAAGGATAGCATTTTCAGGCGCAGAGATAATTAAGTTTAAAGGCGTTTGATTATGCAGCCCTAAACCGATGATCTGAGTACTTTATCTGACTCTCTCCGCCACGTGGACATGGCTTCGTAAGAACAGAAATTTGGAAAAATTAAGAGCAGAGATTGGGAAATTAAATCGGGCGAGTAAGCGGATGGGCGGCTGGAGGAGATGGAGAGATTGGTGTTTCTAAACCATGTCTAGAGTGTGGTAAGTTCTCGACAGGACCCGGATTTACGCGTTAGTCAGGCGTTGATATTTGATTGCACTAAACAACTCTAAAATGTAACTAAGAACAAAAAACTACACTGGTTCTATTTTAGTAAAGAGAAAGAAAAGAAGTAAGGTTCCGGCGCTGAATGATAAAAAAGTAAAATAGCTGGACGATGAGTATGTTTTTCAATAGGAGTAAACTGGAATTATCTTTTTCGTTTGGTACCCGCGAATCACAGCAAAAAAATACTACAAACAAGTTCCTCTTGAATTGCGGCGGATCTCCTTAATTGAAATCACACCGCGCATTTTCTGTCATTTATATTTTCATTTTATATTTCATTTTTAAAATCCTTTTGGCTAAATAAATCATTTTCAAGATCCGCAATATTTTATACTTGAGACTTTTGCTTTGTTTGAAATTTCCAGGTTAGGAATTGATATTAAATTAATTTATTAGCCTCAAAATATATATTCATCAGTATCGCGCGTACTTGTTTGTCGCATGCTCATTTTCTTCTTCTTTTTTTTTTTTATTTTTGTTTTCAACTGTTGAGACAGGTAATTATATTCTGAACTGGTTAAATAGTTCCCTAAATTTGAGGGCATTTCCACGCGCCGTTGTGTATTTCTTGTTCGTTATCAGTCGGGATTAAAACATGTCTTGTGTTTTTTATCTCACTCGGGCGGTAGTAGCTAATGACGTCGAGCAATTTCAAATTGCCAGCCATCTCAAATGGACTGGCATTCCACCTCAACCCCCGCTTGTCATGTTACCCCAAGCTGGACCTCTTTTTAGTCGTATGCAAATAATGTAAATACAGTATACTCCATTATGCGGTTAATTTGCCATTTTTAATATCAATAACGTAACATAATAATCATACATTTATAGTTATTGTGATATATATAAAACTTCCTCCGGTCACTTGACAGACTCACAAATCGTATCAGCAGCCCTGATATCCCACACCTTAGCAATGGCAATAAAAAGAGAGCGTCCCAATATCTCTCTTTCTCCTTCCAATAAACATTATATAAAAAAACTAAATAGACATGTGAAATCATATATATACCATCGAGCGCTAGAAACGCGTCATATTCATAAAACACACATTTGAAATTTATACACATTGAAAAAAGACATATAAAACACTATTTAGAAACCGTGCTTGAGTTTTGGCTTTAGATGCCGTTAAGAGCGGTAAATTTTTTTAATTATCCGATGATAGAATCCTTCGACCTGCTGAAATAAAATCTATCTGAAAAACTCCTTTTCCTCTAAATGCAATATAAAAACAATAATAATAACAAACATTAAACTTCCATAAAAATGTAAATCGTCAAACTAATCAATACGCCTGTTGGTGATGCATCTGCGGTTGTTGCTGCTGTTGCTGCTGTTGCTGTTGTTGCTGCTGTTGCTGTTGTTGCTGTTGTTGCTGTTGTTGCTGTTGTTGCTGTTGTTGCTGTTGTTGCTGTTGTTGCTGTTGTTGCTGTTGTTGCTGTTGTTGCTGCTGAATGTGTAACTGCTGCTGCTGCTGAACACTCTCAGAACAATACGGGCAAAACCATGAGCCTGAGAACTGTGTACTTGGGTTGAGTTCAACGCATCTCATGTGCAACCAGCATTGACATGAATCGCTACAAAAACCCGTTAGTAAAGCGATTTCATATACAGCCTTTAAATATAATGTTTTTCTTACCATTGGATCATTGGCTCTCCATACCAATCTTTCGCCTCACAGACGCATCGAGATACTCCTTCGTCTTGAATCGGAATTCTCTCAACTTTCTCCACAGGCTCTTTTCTAGGCCTACCACGCTTGCGCTTCGGTTCTTCATTTTGCGGCGGACGGCGACCTGCTGATGCCTGAGCTTGAACAGTTTGTTGGAAAGCAATAGCACGCGAAATTCGTTTCTCTTCCTGTTGCTGTGAGTATCGTCGTAAATGCTCATGCTCTGCAAATAATTGGGAAGCCTCTTGCGATTGCTCTTCAGGATAAATGTATTGATCGTGTTGCTGTTGTCCGTTTAGTTGATCATAAAGAATAGTGGCGGGCATGGACATCGATGGAGTCATAGCAAACGACTGAGGAGCTGAGGGGAGAGTAAACGGAGGAACCTGTCCGAATCCTGTTTCATGAACATCGTTGGTACTCGCGCTGCGCTTCATCTTCCTACTTTTCCTTCTCTCAGACTTTGCAGCATCTCTAGAAGCCACACGCTCACGATAAGCCTGAAGAAGTGCGTGCTGCCGTCTGATTGCTTTAGCCATAGCAACACGAGCATCGGTGCGAGAAATATTCTCTAACTTTGGATCAAAGATTTCAGTCTCGGCTTCAGATACACCCAATTCCTCGTCTTCATCCTCTGACACGCTCATCGAATCAGAAGACGAAAGAGTTGTGATTGAAGTTGAAGACGATGGATTCCGCGAACGATGAGTGCCAGGAGTGTCAGGACCCAAGTCTGAGAAGGGAGGAGCGGTATGGTGCTCGAGATCAGCTGCAGAGCGACATTCAATGACCGCTTCCCCCTTGTCTGACACAGAGAAGCATAATGTAGGAGCCGTTGTGGGAGTTCGAGGTTCGTGCGATGAGACCTGAGATGTTGCCGATACGGCACTGATTGTGCGGGCACGTTTGTGGCGGCGTTTTTCGGCTTTATCAGTTCGATGATGCAACGTGGAGGAGAGGGCGCCAAAGTCGCTGAGAGAACGCTTGCCGAGATACGGCGGATATTGAATAGGCGAGCGAAAGAACTTTGTGTAAGAGTTGTAGTCTGAAGAGGAATCGGAGAGAGTGGCATGTGCTAGATACGGAGCGCGATTGAGGGCGCCAGAGTAGATGAGAGTGGGATTGACGTCCTGGTGAGCGGCCATTGTTTCTGGCTCGTTGACAAAAATTCCCAGAGCGTTGCTGGCTGCGTCATGGGCGACGGGGGAGGACGACTCTTGCCAGCCGGAAGAGGGCTGTCGGCGACGAATAGACTGCGGAGTAAGGAATGGCTGGGGAACAGACTTGCCGCCGGTGGAAGGACGGTCGTTGGCCAGACGGTGGTCAGAGAGAACAGGAGATGAGGCAGGCGGCGTGAGATCGGAGCGGCGCGAGGCCGAAGGAGGAGGAGTCCGGGGATGAGGCGGGAGAGCAGACCTGGCGGGAGGAGGACCTGGCGGCGGAGCGTAGATGGCCATCGGAGCAGCTTTGGCTTTGCGCCCGCGAAGCTTTTTTGCGGGTGGTTGCTGGATGGCGGACTCGTGCTGGAAGGAGTAGTCGAAATGCTGGGGAGGAGGCAGATAGGCGTATTCTTGATGGAGCGAGTGGGTGGTGTAGGGGTCGATCTGGGAGGGGTCTTGGGACTGGGACTGGGACTGGGATTGAGGCCGCTGCATGGTGCTGGAAGGTGGAGGCAGTAGGATAGTGGAGAGGAGAATGGAGGAGGAGGAGGAGGAGGAGGAGGAGGAGGAAGAAGAGGAAGAAGAGGAAGAAGAGGAAGAAGAGGAAGAAGAGCAGCAGCGAGAGGTTATCAGGTCACCGAAAGGACGACTATCGCGAAAGAAACAGGCCCGCAAAAGACAGCCGACCGCGGGAAACACAGCGGTAGCACAAGTCGCACACAGCCAAAGCAAGCAAGTTCCAGCGACAGCAGCAAGGGGAAACCCGCTGCACTGTCCCCCGCCATACAAACTCTATCTCCCCCTCGTCTCATCCTCTCGCACTCCCCCTCCCCCGGGGCTGCACGCGCTTCCCACTTTTGACAACACCAATATGCAGCAAAAATGGCTTCATAGTGCCTACTTGCCTTTGCCGTATTTACTTTGCTTATGCTGGCTGCCAGCAGGCCGGCATATGCCTCCGACAAACCGAGGCGGAACGGAAGCAAGGGACCTGGACATCCAAACCTTGCTACATGCGCTAGTCTATTTTGGGTAAAATATAAACTTATTGCCGAAGGGATACTGTGTGCTTTCCTGATTCCCACACGCGAGGCGGAAACCAAAGTCCAGGTCCGCTCTGCCACGAAGAGACGGCAGCCGCGCGCAAACAACACGCTTTGCCAGACAGCGATTGTTGAGCCACTGCTTGTGGCCGTCCTGAGCTGCGGCAGTCCCGTAGCGCGCGCGAAATCGTATTATACAGCGGCAAGTAGATCCTTTGCCAGCGGCGGCCGACGCCCATATCAATATCACACTTCTCAGCCGCGGCATAGTGCAAAGTACATGTAGTGCTGCTAAACAAGTTTTCTGGACGAAGGGACCTCGCCGTACCGTGCTTCGCTGCGCGGTGGCAGTGATCCATGGTCCGACATTTGTCTACTGTGATTTACGCGTGCTCGCAATCATCGACAGCACGTCTTTGCCGCCGCAGCCCAGCCTTCTCCGGGACTGCTTCGCTCACGTCAGCTCCTGCTGTGCACTCTTGTGTAGCAATAAACTAGTCTATTCATCTGCTACAGTATATTTATAAAGAGCACAGAATACTTTCAAGTTAACTGCTGATCCGAAACGCATGGAGGAGACCCAGCCGAACCCGGTCAGCGGTCAACGCCGATTTGTGAGATGGGCGCTTCACATACCCAGCCTTCCCTTTCACAATAGAGCACGGGCAATTATCAATACCTCGAGTGATCCGTCGGACAGGTCTGCCTCGGCCACTGCTTCCAATCAATCTGACTCTTCTGTGTTCTTCACTCCTCCTCTCACACTGTCACTGGCTACTGATCACGAAAACTGGCGCAACCAAAACGCGGTGGTCGGAGCTGTTCAGCACGACAGTCCCGAAAGTTTAGCTGAAAGATGGACCAGTTTTGCACCGTCACCCACCCAACAACTCTCTAAGCAAGAAGCATTCATATGGATACCGACCCTGAGCTGTCTTTCTGATCCGAATGCAGTGGAAATATCCGAAGACTCGGAAGCTCTTTTTCCTGACCCGTCTTCCGAGCCTCCGTCCTCAATCAACGAACTTGATCTCTCACGCGAACTTGCAAAACTTTGCCCTCCAATACCCAACCCAGCTGACTTTTTGACTGATGCAAAGCGCCGTATAATTCGGTTTGACGAAAATAATTCTGCATATTTTTATCGTCCCAATTATAATGGTTTATTAACTGATGTCGGTTACTCCGATCTGCAATTCGCTGCTTTCATTGTTGATTTGAATAGCGTTATCAGCCTTTCTGCTAGCGACGTCCTTGCTTTGGATGGCGATTTGCTTCCCCGATTGGTGAAGCGCAAATATCGAATGTGGGCTACTGATGTCCTTTTTGCAGTAAGCTGTTTTGATTTTGGTCAAAAGCGTTACATTACTAATGCGCTTTAAAGAGGCGAAATAAAAGTATGATCAGTTCGTCCTCGTTTTCAATCAACTGCGAAACAACTTTAGCGACTATTAACCCGGCACCCATCAACAATTGGAAACCCAAACTAGTTACGCAAGCTATAACTCCTGATGCCGGACGCGATGAACAAGCTCCTCAATTTATTTTTCCGGTTTTGGAATGCCATAATGTACCTGATTACTTTAAACGCTCGAAGACAACAGAGGCAAAGCATACGATTCGCGAAAGGTTAAAACAACTATATAAATCAATAAGCCTGACACTCAGGCGATTACTGGTACCTCAAATCCTTGTCATATACTGGGAACAAGTGAATACTAACACTGTTCATAGTGTTGCTCGACTGTTCCTCGACATAAGGCAAAGCGGAAGGTCAAGCCTTGCATTTGTGATACCCTTCCAACAAAACCTGCCCTCGCTGGCGGTACCTTGGATATGTCTCGGAAAAGAGCAGAGTTTATTAACGCTCTTGGTAAAATTTCAGATACCATGCCGGCTTCAAATGGTGATGATAACTTCAATCTTCTTGCTAATACTAGTGGAAGTTTTATCATTTCTACACCTATGTCAGAATCTGTTTTATATCGTTAAAGAAAGGTTATGAGATGAACGCTTAATTTGTTGTTGTAATTGATTGTATATCAAAACCACAGAGAGAAATATATTTATACTTCCATAGCAATTCTCACACTCTTACCGTATTTTCGTTTATCGCACCGGTTCCATTATCCCCTTATTTTAATGATTGCTCATAATCAAGGAAGGCCAGCCCCATGTATGCCGTGATAGTTCTTAACCTAAAATCCAACATGGATACGATTCATAGCTTAATTCCGATATTGAGATAATTTTACGAAAGCTGCTGCAAGACAATATATAAAATTAATCGCGTTCTCAATTGTATTGCCCATCTGTAAAAATTTCGATAGCGCAAACGGTGTCGGAACTTCTGTCAGAGAAAAGAGAACTGTAAGGCTAATAAACTATGCTTTGATACCAAATCTTCGACCTCTACTAATCACCTTATCGCCGTCTGCTTCACCTAATTCAACATAAGACATCACACGAATGTGTTGAGGTTCAGAAACTTTTGCGCCTTAAACAATGTTTAAGTCAAAAAATTATCTACGACGATGTTTTATTTAGCACGTTCTATGAAGGCAGTAATGCATTGTAAGTATCTTCTTGCTACACAAACTCTTGGCCCAGCAGTACATGTAACAAGTTTCCACAGGGATCAGATATTTTAATAGTAATATGGTATGTATGGAACAAGTTATTTATAACATATATCTAATAATAATAATATATATATAATAGCTATCAGAAGATATAAATCAGCGTTATTCCGATTACTAGCTTTCTCAATATAAACATTGCTGAGATTTATATTTGGCGATTACCACCTAACTCAAGTGTATGTTTTTTTGTAATACTATTAGTTCCTGTACGACAGCAGTTGATTCTGTAAAGCAAAGTCTGTGAATACAAAAACGGCTACTAAGAACAATACCGGGAGGAAATTTGGTTCCGTTAATAAACGATCCCATGCATAGAGCACTACAAGAAGTTTGTTCAGCGCATTTGAAGACGACATTATTCTCAGCAAGTGCAGGTGAAATTTCACATAATAGGCATTATAATTAGGAAACTTTAGTAAATAATATAAACGACGCAAACAGTTTCCTATTTCATTTAGTTGAAACAGGTACTATATTAAAAGTCTAAAACAGAATCGTAGTACAGACCACAGATGATATAACTACGGACGGGCAGCAGTATCGTAATATACCCCACAAAATTTGAGAATTCTACAAGCTGTCCGACTTCGACGGAGGAGGTTGTCAGTTTGGGTATTCTTTGATCTTAAATTTTGTGTGTACTATGTTTTGTTCTAGATTTTCATATTTGCGGAGTAATTAAAGCAAGAGAGAACTTTCTGAAACAGAAGTCCAGAAAAGCTTTTGTCACGTACTCCGAGACTGCCGCTCTGCAATCATTCCACCTAGACATATATACAACACAGAATTGCAATTGATAGACTGCAACATTTTATACTATTATTTCATATTCAGAACTCCACATACAACGTTTTAAAATTTCTGGTTTGCGACCCAGTCAAACAATAAAATCACCTAAACCTACTCAGGAAAGCTTCCGCGTACTCTAAGCCAACCACTTGCTCTTGATGAACTCAACGCCCTCGGCCAAAATAGGATCAGTAATAGGCATATTAGCATCAAAGCCGTGCTCGCCATCAGGGTGAGCAAAGACAAACTCCAAGCCTGGATCCTGCTCCTTAACCAGCTTCAAGAAATCCTCAGCACCCTTGTAAGGAACGGCGCTATCAGTAACACCATGGATGAGGAACAAAGGTGGAAGAGTATCTCCCTTCTTCACACGATCGTCAATGAACAATCGGGGGTCTTGAGGACCTATAAGGTCCAATAATCGACCGTGCTGAATAATGGAAAACATAAGCTCGACTCTATCGGCTGAAGTACCATCCAAAACGACAGAAGTATCAGATTTCTTTGCCAACCAATCGTCGATAAGGCTCTCGGGATAAACAGGAGCTCCGCACAATCCCTTGGGGAAGTCCTCAGTGTACCATGGGTCGCGAATATCAGTCATGGGGTAAATGGAAATACAAGCACTGAGCTTCTCTTTGTGGTCCAACGCGAACTGCAAGCTAAGATAACCACCAGCGCTTTCTCCAACGACAACGACACGGTCGTAGTCAGCGGTCACACCTGGAGCGACCTCCTCCAAAATTCCAGGAAGCTTGGTGGTGAACCAAGTCCAAAAGTCATCGAGATCTGAAAGAATATCCATACCAGAAGCGTCGGGCATTAAGCGATAGTCAGGCTGAAGAAAGATCGCGCCGCTAGTTTGCGCAAGTTGGCTGACCCAGAGACCGAACCAGTCTTCCTGCTTGCGCGATCCAGAAATCTATGCAAAAGCTCAATTAGCAAGCATTGTAGATAGCACGCCAACGAGCTCGAGTGGACATACCAAAAATCCTCCATGAAGACGGATGAGAACAGGTCGGGAACCGCTCGGGATGTCTTTGGGAAGTAAGAGGTCGGTGCAGATATCAGTTCCCGCAAAGTTCTTGAAAGCGTAGGACGTAATGTTGAAAGGATCAAGTTTGACACCCATGTTATATATCTGATCTTCGTGTTGTATGAAGAGAAAGAGGTAATTTGGGAGACGCCGGGATTAATCTGGAGGGGCGCCAGGACTACAGCACAAGATTTCTCGATAAGGACTAGGAGGAACTCAATTGCAGAGGACTCCCGATAAAGAACCAGGAGTAAATTAGTTTTAAGTAATTTGGTAGATCAGTTTACTCATTTAAGTACGGAGAGAGCTACATTATTTTCGAATTGCATTTGAAAATCCTTCCTGTGTGTGTGAGAAAGAGCTTTATCTTTATTTATACTAGAAAATACGAAAACACGTTTGATTGCGCTTTATAATTTTGTAAACAAATCGATTTGAAGAAAAGTGTGTTTAAAATGCCTAAACCTAGAACCTCCTGAAAGTATAAATCAATAAAAGTATACTTTCGCCTACCCTCGTGGTTTCATTATCGGAATTGCAAATTCGATAATAACGAACTCGAAAATTCTAAGAAGTTTCAGTCAATAGTATTACCGCAGCAAAAAGAACAAAATATAAAGTACATCCTCAATTATGGCCCAACAAAATGAAAAAGAATTCATTGATTTTGTTCGTCCGATTCCAGTTCCAAGGGTGATTCGTATAGCCGCGCAACCAAAGCCTGTTCAATTCGATTTATCGCGGACAGCTTTAATTGTCATTGATATGCAGAACGATTTTCTGCATCCTGAGGGATGGTTTCCTGCTCGAGGTAGCCCTGCAGACTCGATTTTGCATACCATTCCCGTTGTCGAGAATTTGACCTCGCTGTGCCGGGATAATGGTGTAAAGGTAATCTGGGTGAATTGGGGAGTGCGTGACGATGTCGCGAATCTTCCTCATGGAGTCGTCCAACGAGGCACCGCTTACGGCACAAAGACTCCTGGATATGCTGAAAACTCTACCACTGGAAGGGGCAAAGTTTTGGTAAAGGATGAATTTGGATCAAAAACAATTGAACAGCTAACAGTTGGACCTGACGACTTAACAATCCATAAGCATCGATTAAGTGGATTTTGGGATAATGAGCTAGATGCGGTACTCCGCAAGTTGGGAGTAACTACATTGTTATTTGCCGGTGTAAATACAGACCGTTGCGTATTTTCTACTTTGCAAGATGCCAGTTTTATCGGATATGACTGCATCATGGTCGACGATGCGTGCGGTACTCCATCGCCTGATTATGTTATTAAGGCAGTAAAGTACTTGACAAACATGTTGTACGGAGTTTGTACGACCTATTCAGACTTGGAAGTGGCAATGCCAGTAAAATAACTCGATTGTCTACTACGTTTTTAATGTTAACGAGTGCTGATACTAGTGCTTACTGTACAAATGAAGAGGGCAGCATACATTATAATTTTGTACATAAGAACATCTGCAGTTGGCTGTCATACTAGCCATATCAGCTATTATAAAATTATGAAAAATTATCTGAACGAACAAAAAGAGTTACTGGTATTCAAGCCAGAAACTTTTAAGTAAGCGTTGGCGCGCTGACTGTGAACAGCGTCGCGTAGTATTAGTGAATTACAATTAAGTGGAATAATCATGCTCTCTTTTTGATAGTGTGTCTACAAGATAGGAAGCAAGATACAGTGGAACTGGAGACATAAGAAATGAGTAATCTCTATCCCAATATATTGCAGACCGTAGACCGATAAGTAAGTTATAGACCATGCCTATCAGCTCAAGTGAGCTGTACTAAAGGTAGCGGTATAGACATTGCAGGAACGCAGCTTGACCCGACACTAACTTTCTGCCACCGATTAATTTGCGGAGATTGGGGTTGGGATGATTCAGAGAGAACATTGGGCTGTCTCTCGAATGCAGCGTTACACTAGGAGAATACTATGGCCCCGCGCTGAGCGCTCGTCGTAGTTAACTGAGCTTCAGCAGGCACAAGCTACACAAACTCCGGCAACAGACGCTTGACGCGAAAAATCGCGGTGCGGACGCGTCGCCAGACCAGAGTAAACAATATACTGGGCCATGTGCGAGCAGCAAGGCGCGCAACTTGCCAGGGACACAGTTGAGCCCCAGCGCTGCCCTCTGCCCTGGCAAATCTGTACAACACTCACAACCCAATTCTTTGCCCCGGACTTTCTCGGGAAAAGCACAGCATTTCTCTGTATCTCCTGCGCTCGCCCTTTGCTCCTTTCTCTTTTGCATACATTAGTAGCACTGCAGCAGTACTTAAATGCCCATTTTCTTTCAAGATTTCATTGCAGGTGCTCAATTGACGAAAACCATCAGCGCCCGGGCTCGTCATTGCGGAGAATTAACCTTTTGCGCCGCTTTCGGGCCGGTCCTATTTTGGACGTGACTCGACCCGATAAAACCTCGACTTTTAATCCTACAATCACACACTCCGGCATCTGGACAGACAGAACCAGCTCAGCCCTTTTACCGTTCCGGTCGGACCATGAAAGCAGAATTGACTGTCAATGAGTTGAAGATTAACACAGCAAACACAACCGCCGAACCTGGGGCGAAGAAGCACAAACCAGACTGCACTGGTGGTGCCGTAAATCCGAGCAATCAAGAGACTATGAGCACTTCGATAACAGCCCCAATGCCAGCAAAGACTTCGCCATCGGAGGAAGTTCACAAAGCCCCTGAAATGAACCTCTCCCCACAAGGAGGGGTCGTTTTAGCGGAAAATGCACCCTATGGTGAATTCCAGCGCGAGTACAATACAGCAACTGCAGCAGCACTATCATCATTAGTCTCAACTTTTGTTGGCTTCCCGTTCGATAGCGTTAAAACCAGAATGCAAGCTTACAAATTTAGATCAGTTTTGGATTGTGTGATGGTAACAAAGAAGACTGAAGGCGTTCGAGGATTTTTTCGCGGCGTAGGTGCGCCAATGATTTCAGTATCAATCGTACGAACGCTGTCGTTTTCAATTTACGCCCAATGCAAAACCACATATTCTGCAATGTTTAATTCTGCAATGGGAGAAGGGTATGTGATTGATCCTGCTGGACCAACGCCGTTAACCGAAGAACAATTACAAACTCCTGGAAGAAATCTATTACGTGCTCTACCAGCTTATTTTTTATCTGGATTCACAGCTGGAGGATTCATTGCGATGTTTTCATGCCCGTTTGAATTCACTAAATTATCTACACAAATTGAAATGCTGATGGCTAGAGCATCGCATGCTGCGTTACCAGATTCCGATCCAGCTCCAAAATATGTTCCAAAAGGTACACTTGAATCTGCAAAGGAAATCGTGCGGCGACGAGGAATAACTGGATTATATTCTGGATTCAGATATCATTTTGCTAGAGATGCTTTAGGAACTTCTCTTTATTTTTCAGTTTACGAATCTTCAAAACAGCTTTCAAGCATGTATTCTCCAAATAAAGCAGATCCAGGCCCTCTCGTCATTGCGATTTCTGGTGGTCTTTGTGGAATTTTTTCATGGGCAGTGTTATTTCCAATTGATACAATGAAATCAATTGTACAACGTGATATACTCACTCGCAAGCCTGGTGACATTTTCAAACCTAGAAAATTCCAGTTATTCAATCCGAGAATGTATCGTGGACTAGGTGTTTCTGTCGTTCGTACTGGTTTGGTTAACATGACGTTCTTTTCCATTTACGAACCTTTATTCAAGACTCTAATGAAACGATCAGAATCGCCTGCATCTTCAATTTTAGAGTCTTAGATATACTATTTGATGATCTTTTTGTTTACTTGCTTTGCTCGACTAGGGTAACTCTTTACCTCTACGCATACTATAATTGTACAGAGAAAAGTGTTAGGTGTGGTTTTCGCTGGAATTTGGTGTAGAGTTGTTTCTTTTTTCTTAATATTTGCATTTGATTAATTGCTTTTTTTGTGCTTTTTTGTAAGGCTATTATATCATTGTTATAGAATATTCAGAGCCGAAGATTATCGTTAGGGTCATCATATACAAACAGAACTATAAGTTATAGATAGTAGTACATATAAACGCGTCCTTCACACAAAGTACTCATTTTGATAATAAATACTCACTGAATACGATTGTCATTAATCTCCATTAATATGCGAATACAAGTAAAAACAAAGCACATAAACCATCCAATTACAAAACACAAACTCAACCAAATTAGGAAAAGAAAAAATTAAAATAAAATAAAATAAAATAGAAATTGGCATCTAAGTCCGAGATAAAGCAGCAATACCTGCTTGACTAGGATTCGGTTGCTTCTTTTTTATTAGCAACTCACTAACACCCTCTCCACTAGTAGTTGAAAGTTTCTGCACTTCAGCAAGAGTGAGTTTACGCATGTGTATAGGAATACGATGTAAACGCATTTCTAGCCTTGCTCGAAGAAATTTGGCTGCGTTTGCGTATTTACTGCGAAGCATTTCTCGACGCTCTTGAACTAAATAAATCATCAGCGAGCTCTAAAGAACAGTTCAGCAAGGGAAATCATACGTTTTAACTGTAGTTGGATAATTATCTCTTCTCGCCTCTCTGCCAGTCGAGCAGATTCTCGATCAACATCTACTTGTGACAGGTCTTGAGTCCGGATTTTCATGCTTGATAAAGGGCTAGAATGTTGCGGTATAGGCGGTTGGGATTTTGCCTCTGGTCGTCGAGCTGGCCGCTCAGGCTGAGTACGTCGTTCATTTGGCTGATCCCTTAACTCAGGCTGCTGAACGGCTTTTTGTTCAATCCGATTGTCAAACTGTCGTACAGCAGCCACCTCAGAAGACGTCTCGTGCTTTCGCTCGCGCTGTCGCTGATGTTGTATTTGTGCAGGCGAACTCTTCTGCAGCGGGGGTAAAGCGTGGTCTCGAGCATACTTTTGTTTCTGTTGCTGCATCTCCTGCAATTTTAAAGAAGTATTTTGTACAGCTGTGTTCAGTCTCGGAGATCGTCTTACTTCAGGTCTTTCATCAAACGGAGAAGCAGCTGGCGCAATCTTTGAAATTACAATTGGAATCTGCGGCACGCGTTCAGGTGTAGCTTCTATAGGCGAAGATGGAACTCGTCTTGGTGATTTTAACGGAGGTAGAGGAGCAGGTAATATATCAATGTCTCGGTTGATATTGTTTAAATCCCTAATACTCGCATTATCCTTTTGAAGGCCTCGCGCATTTGGCGAAACTTGTTGATCTGCCTCTGGCGATGTTTCAGCTTTAGTTTTTTTTGTAGTTCGCTGACGGCGACGTAGCGGTGCCATTATTTGCTTCAGAGATTCCTTTTGTGGGATAAATCCCCTATGGTATGCAGCGGGCTTAGCTGATGAGAAAAAGAGATACAGATAATAAATTAATCGTGTAGAGTGAAGGACAAAAACATCGGCGTGCGGCTTTAGTATCCAAGTTTATATTTACATTCGCGTTGCCGAGACAACAGCAGTACAAAACCCTCTTTATTCATTGTAGCTAATTACAGTATATTTCTCATATTGAAACTTGATACATTTAGTCGTCAGAGTGAAGTAACTAATTAAAATTGGTATATAAAAAATACTTTACTTAATCTACAAACACAATCTTACAATTCCGTTGGTATATTCGTTATAATGTAATACACTGCTCAACGCCCTTAACAATAACTCCACCACAACCCACCGCATCAATGCGAATTTTCAAGTTCTCTTCGGCATCTGTTGATAATTCTTGAAGAGTCGTATCAGAAATCACCCACCCTGTTGAAGACGCAACTCCTTTTATACTACCATTAAAATATACAATCCATTCAGTTGTCTCAGAATCTTCTGACCATCGCAGTATTTTTGTTTGCTCATCTTTAAATAACGAAACGCTTGTAACGCGAGCTGGAGCTTTGATCGATGGCATAGGAAATTGAGCAGGTTCAGAATCAAGGCCTCCTATTCCTGTCTGCCCTTCTTTCGGAATGAAACTCGAAATGTCCCGAATATACCCTTGATTGGTATTACTGTATAAAACAACACTTCCAAGCCGGATTGTTCCGGAAAAATCATCGCCACATGATACATCCAAATGGTTGATCACAAATTTAACTACTAAAATACTCCTCTGGCCGGCTTGCTTCTTTTGGACGAGCTTGTCTGATATAGCTTGCGGCGTACAAGGAACCTTAAAGCTAAATGATTTTCGAACCCACGAATTTAAGACTGATCCCGATAAATCAGCTTCGAATGTTCGTTCAGCGCAGACGGCAGTAGAATATTCACTATTAGGCCCATCGTGAACCAGTTCAGAGTCAGCAGATAAATCTACTTTTGCTCCATCGATCATATTCTCTATACTCCAGCGGCCAGAAATACGAATTTTTACTTCGCCTTTGGCTTGCTTCAGAAATGAGACAAAAAATATAAATGGCTCATTAGGATTTAGCGCAAAATCTAATAAGAACAAAGGTACAACCTGCACTTGCCGCGGCCGGAACTTTGAAGTTGAAGGCACTTTTCTTAAACTTCGATTTCCACTTCGCGATGATAATGTGCTCGCAGGAGAACGGGGAGAAGATGGCTTGCAGGACGTAGATGAGACAGAAGGACAGTATCCTGAATATGAAGACCAATCAGAGTCCTCAATATCGGGCGACGAAGGAAATATAGCAGCTTGGTACGGCGAAAGATTTAATGGATCAGCAGTTAATTTCAAGCTTGAGCCACCATAGAAGGCATTGGAATAATCAATTGACCAGATAATTTTAAAAGAGCCAGGAATAGCAGTTGATATTCCGCGATCATAAAGTCTGCGGGTGTATTCTTTGAAATATACAGATTCAGCTTTATAGGGATACGTAGGTAATGCTGTTTGGAGCGCGTGGTTTACCCAGTTTTGTGCATATTCAATCTTTCCGTTGACAAAAAATGAAGATCCATGGCCAGTAGAAAATGAAGTGTGAAAGAGCTGGTATGTATCAGTTTGTAAAACTGGAGCTGGATGTGGAGATATTGATGCAGATATACTTGCTGGCTCACCTAGAAACCACATGTTAGTCAAAGTTTTCGCAGTAGAGCGTATATAGCGTACCCGTAGCATTATCTGTGTTACTGTACCAAAATTTAAAATCATTCTCCTCAAAGTCTTTACCGCCCAGATCTTCATAAACCCAAGCCGGTGCAAATAATGCCATACTAGTTCCCGAGGCCTGAATTCGTTTCATCGTTTTACCTATATCAAGCTTTGCAGGGTATTGAACACCTCTCCCCCACACATCAAGGCCAGTCCATAAATCGAGTCTATATATTGAACCTGCCAACGCTGCCCCATCAAATACTTGCTTCTCAGACCAAAAGTAATTTGTGAATAACCCATCTAAAACTTTAAAAAACGGCAATGTAGTCATGTTAAGACAGTCTTGATAGCTTATAGTATTATTCGTAGTCAACGAGTCATACCAAATCACCTTAGAGTATTTTCCGACAACTTTATGCATTGCAAATTTGAAGTATTCAATAAAATTAAGCATCTCCTGCGCTTCCTCTGGTGAGTCCAAAATTGTTTCTAAGTTTAGTAAATATCCATCAAAACCAAAGTATTTTGCTAATTTTGCAAGGATATCTGCGTATATATAGCCTATACCACTCTCATTTGGTACAAGAAGCATCCGAGCATCAGCCGTAGCTTCTTTGGTGAATTCAAATATCAAAGTTCCCAAACACAAAACACCGTTCTTGTGGCACGCTGTTGTCCAAGTTGCAGGAGGGATAGCGACACGGGTATGAGAAAAGTAAATGAACGTATCTATTAGTTCAAATGCTCTCGCCCAGTATGCTGTACCGGATTCGTGAGGAAAGTAGCCTTGGAAATCTGCGTCTTCTTGAGAACAGTATCCACCTTTGAAATCATGGCATACGAGCAATCGCGGGGTTAGAACATGTGCAGGATATCTATGACGGTGACGAAGACGACTGCGTACACGTTGAAGATCGTTGCAGATATTGCGATTGTCGGGATCGTCGGCTAGAGTAGATTGGTGCCATTTTTGTAGCGATTCGAGATCTGAAAAGGTAGTGCAACGGGTTGCGAGGCCTGCTGTACTCATGACTCTTGAAGCTCAAATGTGCCGAATCAGAGACAAGTTGACCTCAATACTCCCCTATCTGGTGCTATTAGCTAAAGCTTCACAGATTGACAAAACCTATGCCGATCGGGGCGAGTTGCTGAGTCTGGCTGCGAAACAGACAGCACTATTCAATATTAAGAGTTTTAATCTCATCGGTTTAGGCTGTGTTCAAGCCACACGTCTGGAAGCGGTTTCGGCTAGTGTACTGAGCCACAAAACAAATTACGTCAACCAAACGTCCTGGAGATTTGACAGGTTATGTGCACCTGCTTCGAGTGGCCGCCGTCTCAGGAAGGCATCGAAAGTTACGCATATCAATACAGAAGTCTTGCCGTTGGACCAATGATCATAATAGATGAGAAATGTAAACACGCTTTTTGTGTGGTCCCTCTATTTCCTCTCCACCTTTTTGAACTACATCTTATGGCCAAGTATCCGTTCAGGGTAGATAATATGGTCGGCGGGGTCACAACGACCAGTGTGAATTGCGCTGCGCGCTGCTTGGGGTCTAACTGGGATCAGCAGTGCGAAGAAGTTGCGCTGACAGCCTGGGCCTTTGACAATTATATGCGTAATCACAAACCAGGCTGCTTTTGCGAAAAAAAAGCAGTATATCGAATGGCGACTTAAACCCATACACAGAGCGGCCAGACTCAAATATGCAGGGGAATCCGCTGGTGTTAATACTGGTAGCGCCGCTATTGCAAAAGCAAATTTTGCTTTTCTTATCTTATCGGCTGCTAACATAACTCTGCCTACCCTAACCCAGTTGCACAAGACCTTTGAAAAATGACTGGGTAGAAGTAGCAAAGGACAGGTTGGCGAAGTGCTCGGGAGGCCGAGGCAGTCGGTGTGCTTTGGTTAATTTCACAGGGAGAAGAGGGCTGGCGTCGCCTCCGGGCTAGCGGCCAGTCCAAGCGCGTTCTCGTCGCAAGGTGGACGAGGCCCAGCACGAATGAGCCACTACCACAAGCGCGGGCAGCTGCTAATTGCACGCAAGTCGTGATCCTGCAGACTAATACGAGGCCGGTTCCTTGCTCCGACGTGCAATATTGCCCTAGCTTTTTACGCCGGCCCGCGCAGGGACTGTAAACAAAAGAGTAAACAGAGCTCGGCGGACTCCGGCGCGCCAGGCGCCAGGGTCTGTCGCGTGTTTGTGTACAACTTGCGGTTTGTGATCTGCCGACGCAGGACCCCGGAGAAGCCGAGGTTTACACGTGACCTGTCAATCTTATCACTGTGTTTAGCCCTAAGGTTATATGATTGCTAAACATAGAACTTCGTGACTTAAAAGTACTGTGATCCATGTGTGACCCGATATTAGAAACTCATCTGCGATGGCAAACCAGAACTCCATCCTGGCATTTTTCTTTCCGGCTCTCAACCTTCACTCGCAGCGCGAAACTGCTTCTCCAGCTCACTTTTCCCGCTTCACTCGCCCTCTCCGACTTTTTGCGTGGAAATCATGGATGACCCATTGCAGCCCGTCGACGACCCAAGGATCCGCAACCCTGCGGTCATGACAACTCAGATAGTTATCGCTGGATCCTTGGGCTTTTCGGCCTTCATTGCCTTCTGCATTCTCAGAACACAATGGCCAGAGCTCTACGCAGCCAGAGTCCGCCATCATCCTGGTCTGCCGCCACTGCCAAAGTCATTTTTTGGCTGGATCCCGGCTTTGTATAAGATATCCGAAGAGCAGATTTTAGAGCACGCGGGTCTAGACGCGTTTGTCTTTTTGGGATTCTTCAGCATGACAATCAAGCTCCTGGCCGTCTGCACCTTCTTCGCAGTCGCTGTCATCTCCCCTATCCGACTGCATTTTACTGGAGCTTATGACGAAAGCAGTGCTCTTAGCGCTGTATATGCTCCTCAACGAAAAATGATAAAATTTCTGGGACCGAAAGTTGCTCGACTGGCCAACTCGACTGCCACGGAGACTAGTGGGGAAGACGCGTGGCCCGAAGATTATGAAACATATCTCTGGTGTTACGTTGTTTTCGCTTATATTTTCACATTCGTGACTGGTTACTTTTTGCTCAGGCAAACCCACCACATCGTTCGGGTTCGGCAATCATACTTGGGCAGTCAGAACTCTATCACTGATCGTACTGTTCGTGTGTCGGGTGTACCTGTCGAGTTGCGCAACGAAGAATCTTTGAAAGGTCATATTGAATCTTTTGGAATCGGCAAAGTGCGCTCGATTACTATCTGTCGCCATTGGAAAGAACTAGATAATCTTATGGACCGTCGACGTATAATGCTTCACAGAGTCGAACGTGCTTGGACGGAATACTTTGGTAGCGAAGGTGCAAATCGCAACGGTAGAGCGATTCCTGATGTTAGCTCACTTCCTCAATCTCCTCCCATCCCTCTCGGCTCGGATGATAGCACGATGACCCCTTTACTTGGCGGAGGCTCCTCTGGTGATGCCTTACCTAACGTAATTAATGGTGGCCCTGCATTCGGCCGTCGTCGCCCTCTTCTTCGTACCGGATTTTTGGGATGGTTTGGAAAGCACGTTGACAAGATTGATTATTACACTGCTAGACTCGAGAAGATCGATCAACAGGTAAAAATGGCTCGCCATAAAGAATATAAGGCTACACCAGTCGCTTTCGTTACCATGGACACTGTTGCCAGTGCTCAAATGGCTGCCCAAGCTGTGTTGGATCCTAGAGCATACCGTCTCATTGCACACAACGCACCGGCTCCTCATGATGTCATTTGGAAGAATTTGTATAAGTCCCGCGCTGAGCGTATATTCCGTCAGTGGATCATTACTGCCATCATTTCAATCACCACAGTTGCTTTGGTTTTCCCTGTCGCATCTTTGTCCGCATTTTTGGACGTTCAGTCTATTGAAAAGTTCTGGCCTGGTCTTGCCGATGTTTTAAAGCAATCCCGTATTCTTTCTGCTTTGGTCACTGGTTTCTTGCCTACTCTCTTGTTCACTCTGCTTAATGTCATTATTCCTTTTCTTTATAATGGCTTGTCAACTTTACAAGGATACATTTCTCATGGTGACGTGGAACTGTCGGTTGTTGGCAAGAATTTTTTTTACATCTTTGTCAACTTGTTCCTTCTTTTCACAATTGCAGGAACTGCTAGCATGTTGTGGTCAATCTTAAAGGACACTACAAAGATTGCATATGTTCTTGCGAGATCTTTGCAGAAGATGGCGCTTTTCTACGTTGATTTGATTATTCTTCAGGGTATTGGTATGATCCCTTTCCGACTTTTGGAATTTGGAGTTGTGTTCAAATATCCTTTCAAAAAGGCATTTTCAAGGACCCCTAGAGGTACGTTTTACATCCACCCCTTCTTTCTCTAGGATATTGTCTAACTCGTTCTTTTGTAGATGTCTACAATCTACGCAAGCCGCCTAATTTCAACTATGGATTTTTCCTTCCCCAACCGCTCTTCATTTTGATCATTTGCTTGTCTTACAGTGCAATGTCGACTAAGATTTTGACTTTTGGCCTTGTTTACTTTGTTTTGGGGTACTTCACCTTTAAGTACCAGCTTATGTACTGTAAGTCAGTCGTGCATCTCCATAAAATATCATTCTCCATTTTACTAACATCCACCGCAGCAATGACTCATCCTCAGCATTCTACTGGAAAATCATGGCCTATGATTTTCTTTCGAGTCTGCGTTGGACTTTTAATCTTCCATTTAACAACTGCTGGTACTCTTGCTTTACAGAAGGCATTTTACCTTGCTGTCTTATTAATTCCTCTTCCTATTGCTACCTTGGTTATGATGTGGAATTTCTATGATCACTACTTGCCTTTGTCATACTTCATTGCCTTACGGGCAATCAAGTCTCCTAGCGAGGCTGAGGCAGCTGGTCGTCAACAGTCTCGTACTCTTGATGAAGAGCGGGAGAGAAATTCGGTCTACGTCAATCCTAACTTGGTATCTCCTTTGGAGGATCCATGGATTGCCGATGAAACTGGAAGATCCATTAACGTGCATTTTGATTAGTGCTTGAGTAACCGGTTTTTTTCTTCTTCTTCTTTTCTTTCTTATAAAAATAAGTTTTCGTCATACTGGCTACGATAGTGTGTATGAAAGGTAGATGTCAAGGGTTCCTCCCTATGATCATTTGATTTACATATATAGCAGCCATTTCATTTATTTCGGAGTTCCGAGTTTTTTTTCTCTTAATGTTATACAAACCTCATTGTTTTTCTTCTAATATTAAAACGGTGTGTCAAACTGTTTTGCTTGTTCTGTGGGCTTTACCCGATTTAATGTTATGCATTACGATATCGCAAGGGTTGAAAATTTTTGCATTTGAGAATTTGCTGAAAGGAGTGTAATTGCGTACTTCTATTTTGTTCTGGGTTTTCATCTTTTTTTTTTTTCTTATTTTGTTAGCTCTCTTTGGGATTAGCTCTCTTTGGGATTACGATTTACACGAGTTTTTGAGCTTTCATATTTGTATTTTTATGTTGTATACCGTTTCTGTACTTGTTGGTATATGTGAGAACGGTAATATACTATTACTTTTTTTACTCTTTTTTTAATTACAGTAATACAGCTTTTCAATTATACTTGCACTGTTCGTCGGGGTTTAAATTAAGCATGAAGAAGTAAGTTTTCTTTCGTTTTAGTCAACAACGATTCATCTCGATATTTTTTAAGTGAAAATTTTTTTTATTCATAGTCTAAAGTCTACAAGTAGAATAACCAGATTGAAGATCTAGTAGAAATGTATGACACCCCCAGCCCTCCATCAATCCAACACAGCTAAATCCACTTCTTTCCTAAAAGAGAAAAGCGCAGAAATACTTGCGAAAAAAAACGAAAGACGAAATGGGCATTTAGACGGTCTTTTTTAAAACAATGTTAATCTCGCCTGAAACTGACATTCATCAAATCGGTAGTGCTTTAAATATACAAAAGAGACGAACAACACGGATAGATTCAGGCGCCGCACAATAAAAAAAAAATTATTTCGCGGTGCAGCTTCGAGGTCTTTTATACGAAAGTGGAGATAATAGGCCCTAGCCCTGAATTTGTAGGGCAGGATTAAGTTCATAGCTAAAGAGATGTATAAGGCTTTATTTAAATAAGTAACTAGTGCATAGATGACGTCGGGCAGAGGGACCTTATTGTATAATGCGAATGCCAGTTTGTATATCCTCAAAATACGTAGAGTCTATCAACAGTAGTAAATAACAAGGCAGTGTTGACTCATCTACTGGCTGCTCTCTACGCTTTAATATATATCACAGTATTACAGCTGGCACTTTCATACGTTCCTCGCGAGAATCTCTTAACAAGACTTTTAAGTTCCAGGCTCCAAGGGACGCGGAGTGCGGCTGTGACTAAGAGACTTTTTGTCAGGGGAACCAAAGCTTTTTAGACCTTCAGGAAAAAAAACAAAACGTCTTCAGGGACCCTTTCTGGTTTCTTCCATCGTCAACTCTCTCACTTTCTATCCTTTAACATTGGCTATATATATTTTTAGAGCTAACTGGTCGGTAAGGTAAGCAGTTACTGGCTTTAAATCAATTTCACCGATTTTGATTATGGCGGAAGCCGTGGCTACGACAGCGCAGAGTAAGAAGAAGAACTCACAGCAACATTGGCGACGAAAGAAACCGCAAGCTACAAGATCGCCAAACGGGACAACCGAAATTAAAGATGAAGACTGCAAATGCTCATCTAGAAATAACAGCGAGGCCTTTGACAAATCTTCTGAACCTGAGGAGATGAAGCAAGATGAAGATCTAACAAAACGCGAATCAAGCGATGAGCCTTTGAATGGAGAGCAGGAAAATGCCACAACTTCGTCGGTTCCTCGCGAACCAGTGCCGTTGCATTTTGCCTCTCAAAGTGCACAAGATCGACGAACGGCTTCCACAGATGGACGCGATCCAGTGCCTCAATTGAGGTCTCCTGGAGGGTCGGAACAAGTTCCTATCAAGCAAATTCAGGAGAGCCATGTCGGCAAGAAGAGTAGTAGCCACAACCTGAAGTCAGTCGTTCCAACGCGCGAATCTGGTGGATTGAGAAATTTTGGGAATGAGCAAATTAACTCTGGTCAAAATTCTGGATATGGGAGCGCGAATCATCATCGAAGCAGGCTTAACAAGTATGTATAACTGTTTTATTTTCTTCGGATCAAACCCACTGACCGAACAAAATTAGCTACAATCCAGATACGATCAATCAGAGTGAGGATCATCTATTTCAAGGACCATTCTACGTGAAAATTCCAGGAGCTACGCAGTCAAGAATCATCAGAGGATACCGAAAAAAGAGTTTTTTTAATATGCCCTCGGCCAAATCTCCGATTCGTCGCTCAATTCGCATTTTATTTCCTTCAGCAAATCTCATAATAGTCCAGCCTAAAGCAGAACATTTCAATGCGCAAACCTCTAGGCCAGCTTCTGAATACACGAAAAACAGCAATCGGCCTCTTACTAATGACTTTCGTGGCGAAAACCACTCACGAGGTCAATATTCAAGACAGCCAAGTTACCCTTCATTCAACCAGCAAGTCTCGGTAAATGATTGTACTCCTCGTCCTGCGACTCAAAGCTATACTAGACAACATGCTTCCAACAGTGGGAGTCAACGAGCTCCGTACCGCGACATTAGGTTAGATGAAGCTAAAGACCTAACACCACAGCATCAGCTTCAACCTCAGCTACCCAAGCAAAATACAGCTAATACGTGCGAAGAGGAGGTGGCGTCAAAGCCCATCATCAACGTCATATTTCCCAAAGCAGAGGCCTCAGATGATTTGCCTGGTATTTCTGATCATGTAAATGAGACTAAATCAGATCAGGCATCACCATCTGACGAACTCTTTGCAGATGAAGAATCCATAGGCGTTCCAAAAGTGAAGCTGCCACCCGCCTCAATTTATGAGCAGAAAAAAGCTCCTCATATCGCGGAGATGAGGGAAGGAAAGGATCAAACTCCTCCCGTCATAGTGAATAGTAGTACCCCTATGCAACACAGTGCTTCTGCTGAGACCACTTCACCAGCTCATCAATCTGAAGCTATTCCAACTCCTGTGATTCCACTTCCTGCACAGAGTTCAGTTCCTGTCGAGTACAGGCTGACTCCAGACGTCATGCACCAGCCTCGTCCAACAAAGCTTGTGAGTGTAGCGGATATTGAACATCCGGTTCTTCGGAATAGTCCTATAGAAGGACAGCAGCACAGATATGGTTATGGTCAGCGATCCAGAGGGCAATCATATGGATATAGGAATCAGAGACATGACTATTCAGACATCTATGGTACGTAGCATTTTACACTAGAGTTTCTTTCTATCTTTGTGTAATACCTAACTTATGTTTAGGTCATCATCAGCAACGGCAGACTATGGTGCGAAATGTGGTCCCTCAAGGGTACGCTCAATATACTCCTACATTGAGTGGAATGTCTCCAGCCGGTGGATATCCCATGGTAATGCCTACTGTTCCCGTTAATGCTCCATCTCCAGTTCCGATTACCACAATTGCTCAAGAGACAAATGGAATGATTTACTTTTACGATCCTATGCAGTATTACTATGGAGACAATAACGCCGTAATGCATCAGCCTTTGCACCAGCAGAGCAATGCAGTCCAGGCAGCTGATGGCAATATGTACTACTACTCCTCTGGTCAGTACAATAAATAGATGATTCTCTCTCTTCCTGTTTGTCCTGCGTTTTTTGTTTCTTTGAGGTCGTATGTATCTCTATTTCTCAGTGGTTTTGATATCGTGCCGCGCAACACGAGATCTTTCATTTTTTGTTTACATTTGAAATACTCACAGTACTCACATGCATTATTTATCTTCTCATTTTAAATCAATAGACAATTAACATAGCTAATTTTTGTTAAATCTTCTCATTTACATACTGCTCAACCTTTCACTTTCTTCAGGCTTTAGTTTGCTTGAGAAAGTCGAGTAGTTAAAACAGTTGGACATATGCGCAAACATACATTCGCGAACTGAAATAATAAAAATCTTTTTAATCGTATTGTTGTAAGATTGATGCTGATTATAATATGTAATTATTCAATGTTGTGCTACGTTTGCAAAACTTACTGGTACGTACGTAGCAAGGGAATTGTAGTGCTTAGTATTGAGTTCTTATTGTTGGCAGTACTCTTCGTACGCCATTCCAGGGCATAACTTCCCCTGAGAGACAACGGCTCGAGTAGCACCTGAAGTACATTACGTTTCTACGCGACGCTTAGCTGCATTCCTAAAATTAAAAGACGCGAAGTCCCATGTATAGCAGAGTTGATTATGGAAAACTGACTAATCTCATTTCTATAAAGATTGAGAGGTCTGAAGCAATTACCCGGCCATAGTTAGCTGACGTACACTGAACGCTCGCCCGCGCGGCCTAGATTCTATCTTGGTCTGTCACTGCATTGTATTTAGCCTACAACAAGTGGGTAATGTAACTGAAAAGTCAATATCGACCAGATATAATTGAACAAGCAAGTACTGGTATTAAGAAAGTGCGTGCAGGCAGGAATTTTGTAAACCCAGGGCTATGAATTTGCACGTGCCCTACGATCGCCCGGGCTCATAGACCCAAGATAAAAGCGCTAATCGCTGCGTGCGCAGGTATATTATCTCCCGAGCACTCGCTCCGCCTGGCCGCGTCTCGTCACCTCCCAAACATCAAATTGCTTCCAAACCGCGAGTGGTCTAATCTCTGCGCTCTCCATTTATTCCGCTTGGTTAAATATTTGACGTCTTGATGAACACCACTGCTACTGCTGCTGCCACTCCGGCTTCCCCGCATCCATCAATGGGGGGCACTTCAGGCGCCGTTCAGGTGAAGGTCACTTACTGCGGTACCACCCGGCGATTCAAGCTTCACGCCACCAACTTCAAGAAGGACCAACTGCCTGATCTGGTATGGTCAATCGTTTTGCACTGAGATGTTGTGTATGTGCATCTTATTTATTAACACTAAGCATTTAGCTCAAGGCACTTCTTGATATCCCCTCCGAGAATGCCATCGTTATCTCTCGCTACTCCACTGCTTCTGGCGGAGTCATTCCGTTGGACACCACTCGCGCCTACCATCTCTGCAGACATTCTATATATGCCAAGTCTAAGGCAAAATTATTTGTTCAAGACTGTATGTATTATATGCGTTTGATTCTAAGAATACGTCTCCTCCAGGTATGCTGACAAAACGTACACGATAGTCAAACCCGAGTCGCCTACCGTAGCTTCCCCTTCTGCTTCCGGTCCTGCTAAAAAGCCCACTGATGCTGTGAAGGCTGTGGAGCCCTCTTTGTCAGCATCTATGTCTGTTAATGAGATCCGTGAGCTTGTTCAGAGTGAGATCATGGCCGTGACTGATCGTATGAAGTCAGAAATCAAAGATGTTCTTTTTGCTTCCTCTCAGGTGTTAGGGAAGCCGGAGTCTGCTCATCAACTAGCTCAATCACTTCGTGCCGAGCCTCAGCGCAATAGTGATTTCGTCACTCGCTGTGATGTATGTCAGACTGCAGTCAAGAGCAGCGGTGTCAACCAAACGTACTATCACTGCAAGGTTTGTAATAATGGTGACTACGACATTTGTTGCAGTTGCGTTAACAGTGGATTCCACTGCCTTGAGGATGCTCACTATTTAGAAGCATGCAATATTCCCTCGATTCAGGATGCTGATGTCAGTGTCGCTGTTGAAGTTATTAGCAACAGTCTCAAGAATACGAAGATATCAGATAAGCCTGAGTGCACTAACGAAAAGAAAGCTTCAAATAATTCTGTCAGATTGGCTCGTCATGACGCCTATTGCGATAGCTGCAATTCAAACATCCGCGGCAGTCGTTACAAGTGCTTTGATTGCCCTAACTACGACTTGTGTTCCGACTGCTACAGCGACAAAGCGCGTATCCATCCAAGGCACGGTTTTGCCGTAATAAGACAAGATTCTGACTTTGTTCGTCCCGCCACATCAGCATATGGTACAGTTCATTACAGTATCCTCTGCGATGGCCCTCTCTGTAAAAGCGCGCATCACTGCATAACTGGTATTCGCTACAAATGTGCTATCTGTCCTGACTACGATTTATGTGCAGATTGCGAGGCTTTGCCAAATCGTCCACACCCGGATAATCATCCTTTGGTTAAGCTTAGAACGCATTTCCGCAATGCGGCCGTGAAGTTCAGCGAGGCAAATGATTTTTCAACAGTGCTTGCTGGCTTAGAGGCAGAAAAGTCTGGGACACCGAAGGCTGCAGATGTCGAGGAGGAACCGTTTGCTGAAGTGAAGAAGACGGAGGAGGAGGACGAGGAGGACGAGACTGTTGGCGTTGAGGAAGATGCTGGCTCTGGCAGTGTCAACTTGATCAGTCTTAGCAGTGAGAACATTTGCAACGAGGAAGATACAACGGAGGTCGATGCAGAGTACTTGTCTGTAGAGAATCAAGAACAGGAGTATAGACTTGCTGCATCTTTCCAAGATCAAGCCGTTAAAGAGGGATCCGTCTTCAGACCCGGCCAAATCTTTTTCCAGTCTTGGTCTTTGAAGAACAGTGGTAATGTTGCCTGGCCTGCTGGCGTGACTCTGATTTTTGTCGGCGGTGAACGTATGTCGGACGAGAGTGGAAATTCTGGGATCTCAATTACACCATTTGCCATTGAGGTTGGTGAAACTGCACGCTTTGCGGCTATGTTGAAGTCGCCTTTGAAGGCAGGTACTTATACTTCGTACTGGAAGATGGTGACTGCTAATGGTGAGCGATTTGGCGAGAACTTGTGGTGCGAGATCAATGTTGAAGAAACTGAAGTCCCTGCTATCCAAACTGCTGTTGCAGAAGATGTGCTGGTTAAGAGCAAGTACTCTGATGCTTCTGACATTATGTTTCCTGTCCTGAACTTGCAGTCAAGTACCGCCAGCTCAGTCATCGCGCATGCCGATGACAAAGAAATTGCAACTGCGAGTGAAGTCACTACATCCAGCTCTACTACTCAACAGGCGATTGAAATGGAGGAGGAAGAGGATGAGCAAGAGGACGAGGAAGTGGAAGATGAATCTGCCTTCGGCGAAGAGGAGTTAGCTGAGTTTAGTGAAGATGACTTTGAAATTATTGACGACACTGATGGAGTTGAATTTTAGTATATCTAAACTTTTCAGTATGAACGACTGTCTGCCACTACATTTCTCTTGAGTGGGCCTGTCTTCGTTTTTTTAATTTCAAATCTTTTATTTGCTTATTGTTCAATGGTGTTAAATTTGTTTTTATTTTTCTTACTGGCCCCGTTTATTTTATTGTTGCTGTATTTAGCTACTTTTGTTTTTTGACTTTGTTGAAGTGGAGCACTAGGTTGTTTAACTCGTTAGTACCTCGAATCTGGATTTGAGTTGAGCGTACTGTAGGCTATTTTAGGATTATTAAAGGAATATTCAGTAAATATATATATAACATTAGTCCTCGATTTTTTTTGATGGCATGTGCTGCAAGTAAAGATAATTCACGTGTAAAATGTGCTTAGCAAGTGAAAAGTAAAAACGAGTAGGCAAGCGTGATAACTTGAGCCGTTTACAGTTCGGAGTAAGGTTCGCTGATGAGACAGAAGCACATTAAAGTCTGGGGAGCTTTATCACAGAAAAAGCAGGGGAAGAATTAGGCCTGATTCTAATCAAGTTGTGTGGCTGGCAATTTCCCAGCGGCCTCAGAGTAAAAATGGGTCTAATAAGTTGAGCAATGAAGCCTGTTTCTGAGAAAAGTGCTGTACAGGGGCGTTTGTTAAAACCCCTATTCAAACTTGACTCGCTCGAGATTTGCGTGTCTTTGGCTTTCATTGCGGACCTACAACATTAGGTACCAGCAATAATAGTAAAGCAGGTAATACAGCCACGTATGCCTGGTACCGATAAGATGTTGGAAGGACAGGAAAGATTATTTGATTTATATGAGCTATAGCTATACATCGTCTTCCCTGGACCAACGCGTCCTAGGTGACACACAAGCTTCACACGTTTCGACAACTTCGGTGCAAGCAAGTATGAGTTCTTAATGATTGGCATGTCTGCCATTGCTTGAATGTACATTGTATCCAGTTTATCCGCACATCCACTCCTCCTTGTGCTAGGTTAGCAATCGGTGCAGAATTGAATTGCCACCGTTGGTAGACCTAAAAATACGTAGCGAGCGATTTAAAGATGAGTCTTACGTGACGGATTCTCAAACAACTCCGTACAACTCCTCAAAACAACAACCCCGTACAACTTCGCGGCCGTATTCGGCCTAATAATGCAAGCCAGTCAAACTCAGGTCTGGCTTAAAGTTTTTTTTTTCTTTTTTTAAAATTCTATCTGTCTTGTTGCATTAATAATATAAACATATAGAAGCGAGCGATAGATTCACAGGAAACGCGGATTTTGAGCGCGTCATCCCTTCACGGCTGGGCCGTACTGCGGCTGGTTAAAGTTCTCGGTAATGTTGATGCGTGAATTTTCAACGAGCCGCGCTGCTGCAATCGCCGTAAATGAGAATGCCGATCAACGACAGCATTCAGGGACTGTTATCTGGAAGCAACTTTGCCAATAGCATTATAGCACGGATAGAGGAATGTTTTGAGTTAAGCACGATACGCTTCTTGAAAACGCGAGATGGCGCCCGTAGCGAATGTGAATCACGGCTGGCATGGACGAAATGCGCTCCATTGTGCAAAGTTTCGCACGGCTTAAAACAAGTTCGATGCGACGCCAAGGCACTAGGTACACTTCAACTTTACGCCATTGTATAATCATCATAAACATTGCGATGGGGCAAATCTCATTAAATATAAATATACAAATATGCAACTACAATACATACTCATATTTATAAGGAGTGTAGAAGTCTAGAAGTTTGCTGGTCAGTAAATGGCATGACTCGGATGCGGCTATTATAGCGTTATTTTTAAATTCATATAAGCCACTGCTTAAAATAAATTCCATTATTTAAGGAATTTACTTAATCTACGTGAACACCCCTCTCTTCCATCACTGCCATCGCCTATGTACTGACATAACTCTTATCGTCTACTTCTTCCGGTTATTCCGCATTTCATAGCTTCGTCCAAGATGATTTCTTGGCCAGCCTCCGAGCCATCTTGCTGCTCGCCACCGCACACAACACCGAGCAAGGCTAGGATGCCACTCCTCCCGCTTTACAAAAGTGAGGCTGATAGGCAGCCAACAAAAGAAGCAGCGCAAGAATTAGGGCAGTCTATGCGGACACCGACACATTTTCCATTCAGCTATTCGACAGTGGTGACCTGTGATGTATGCCTTCACAAAGTGGCACCCAGCACTCCTTTTATGTACTGCCGCAAGTGTCGCGATGGCCGCTACAACATCTGTCAATCATGTTTTGTCGAGGGCTACGGCTGTCTCGACGACTGTCATAGAGCGGACTTGGTACAGGTCATGGCACCGTCATGGTTAATACGATTTCTTGGCGCGTGCGGTTTGCGAAAGAGCGATCTTATTATATTTTCTTGTCGACGAATAAGTTGCAACAGCTGCTGGAAGATTGTTGCTCCGGGAGTGCGTTACCACTGCACAGAAGGATGCAATGACTGCGACTATTGCGAGTCATGCTATGCCAGTTTAACTGGTAACGATCATATCGAGAAACATCGCTTCAGACGATTTGAAGCCTTGGAAGAACCGCTACAGCACCACTGCGGAGTAAGCTGCGATGGGCCACTGTGCGCCGGGAAAGGCATCTGCCTGCAAGGCCGGAGGCTGACTTGCACCACTTGCAATGACTATGACTTGTGCGAAAACTGCGCACGGCTGCTATACAACGAGCTTCCGCACAGTAAAGACCATAAGTTTGAAGAGAAGAAACCCGAAAATTTGCGTTTTGTGTTGTCCGGGTTTGCTGCAGTCACAGTAGTTGCGGTTTACCTAGTTTTCCTGGTTGCCCTGGTGCGGCTTGCGCTCCGCCGCTTACCGACCCTGGATAACGGGTCCGGATAACGGGTCCGGGTAGTGTTGGTAGGATTTAGTGGGGAGGGGGGGGGGTCCATTAAGGGAAAATATGTGTGCGCGATTAGACCTATATATCATTCCCAACTTATAAGGCGTTTAATATTAAAGGGTCATATCTAAATATATTGACAATATCACTAAATTGTTATAACGCCTTTCTCTTTGGGGCTGGGGCTAACTAGTCCTGCCCAGTCACGATGTATGTACCATAATGCAGTTTCTTTGCTGCTCTTCCAGACAGTCCAAGCTAGTCATTTTACTATCAAAGACTGTCAAGCATTCAATAGTACTCCTGCTGCAACGCATAATTGTGGATTGGTCGAAATCGCAAAAGGAGCTTGTTGCTGCTTGGATCGACTGCAGGTCACAAATTGGATTACCTTGTACTAGTGGAGTGAAGGGTTTTCCACGCTCTTTTGAACAACATCTTTCAAGCGGACATGGTGAATTCGAACGGGTGTTTGATAGCTTGCAGCTCTTCTGTGACTGCACAGCAGCAATTGAAGCTCAAGAATAGCGTGGATACGTACATTTTCTTGCTGATATGTGGTTACACTTTCATGGTTATTCTTTCTAAAACGATGTTTCAAAACATAGTCAAAGCTCTCTGTAGAGTCTCTGCCCGCTCTAGACCCTTGCAGCTGCGTGGCTCGCACCGCATATGGGCTACCCTGCTACTAATTTTTTTAGGCAGTGGTAGCAAGCTACTACTATAAATTAATTCAAAGGTATCCATTCTAATTGGGTTCCCCTAGGCTTAAATCAATCTCGTGAGCAGATATATACTATTGCTCGCCTACATAGATCGTAGGTCTAGGGGAACACAGCTTGAGAGGAGGGCGCCAGGACCTATATGAATCTAGAACCTAGCTAGAAAAGGTATATATGCGAATCTGGCCTGATTCGATAGAGGTGAATTTTTTCAATAGAATCTCTAATAAAATCGAACCTTCCACGGCTGCTCCCTACTGATTATAAATGGAAATCTAGGCTTTACTGTGGTGAAGGGCAGCAAGCGTCATGATGAAAATTGTGGCGCTATTGGTGTATAGTATATTAAACAGGGAAAAGCTTCATAGAGATTTTGAAATACTGCTTGTAGATTTAGGTAGACCCTAATAAAAACAATGTGGTAGGAGGACAACTAGTCGCTCAGTGAGTTCGGGCCAAGCAGGCTATCGATACGGCAAGATAGGGTGAAGCTTCTTTTCATCTAAGGCCCCGCTATCGTCTAAGCGCATTTAACCTCTCAAAAGTTTGCAGAAGTCTGGCCCTTTGTTTTTGTAGATCTCGTCTCCTATCCTCGGCAACGCATCGCGATCTGTTTGGTGTCAAATGGTAATAACGACTGTCGCGGGACTAGCTGGAACTATACCAAGTCCGTGCTTGCACTGTAACATGATCCAGTCTTCTCAGCGAAGGCCGTTGAGGTTGATGTGCCTGCAACACAGGAGAATTATCTGTGAAGTCCCGGCAAGGGTCGCCGCCCTTGCGGCTAGTATAAAGTGAAAAGTGAGAAGTGAGCGGCTTGCGCGCTAATACGCGCACGTGTGTCGCCAATCTGCAAATACGCTTACGTCACGCAATGGACGCGTCTGTCCGTTGCACCGTGGACGGGGAGCAAGTATCAGACAACACGCGCGCTACCGTCAGTAAATTAGCAGTCGCAGCACAGAACTGCCAATCTTTTGTTGTTCCGGAAGCCCTGCGACAAAAACTTGGAAATTGTCGCCAACGAAGCAAAGCTGGGATCCGCGTAAGCGATTCGCCTTTAGGCTTGGCGTTAGGCTTGGCTTTAGGACGTTGCTAAGTCCGCGTAGTGCCTTTGTTCAATGTCTTAGACCATATCGCGGAGCTTTCAACTCTGTTTTTTTGCAAAGAGATATGACCTCTCTCTTGCTTCTGTCAATTCACACAACTTGCCCACGTGTTGATTTCTCTGTTGCTCACTTGCGATCATGAAAATGGGGATTTCCAGCCTTTTACCGTCTGCAATATTGCCTTAAATACGACCATGTTCTGTCTCTGTTCTCTGTTTTCTGCTGTCCCTAATTCCGTATCCGGCACGCTTTTCCGCTCTTGACCGCTTCAATATTTGAAAAGATGGGAAAGGAGGATTCATCTGATTACGAAGATGTGCAGGTCGTCCCCGTCGACGACTCCGACGTGATTTACACCCCAAAGCCGTCCACCGCCCAGCGTATTGCCTCCTATCTCAGTATCGCATGCGCCGGTGCTGCCCTTATCAGTGATGGATACCAGAACAGTCTTATGTATGAATTTTCGTTGGTTTTTGAATGAGTTTGTGCTGAACTTTGCTTAGGACCATGACAAACGTACTCTTTGGTATTGAATATCCTGAGGAGTACACCTCCACCATGTCTACTCGCGTGTCTAATTCTCTTCTGATTGGTGAAATTGTGGGTCAGATTGTCATTGGTCTTACTTGTGATTACTTTGGTCGTAAGACTGCTATTGTTTCTACCACTCTCCTCATCGTTGTTGGTGGTATCCTCGCCACTGCTGCTCACGGAGCTACTGTCAACGGTATGTTCTGGATGTTGATTGTGTGCCGTGGTATCGTTGGTTTCGGAACAGGTGGTGAATACCCCGCCTCTTCTACATCTGCTTCGGAAGCTGCAAATGAAGCGACTTTGAAAAACCGCGGTCCTATCTTCATTTTGGTCACCAATCTCCCATTGGCTTTCGGTGGGCCTTTCTCCATCTGCGTCTTCTTGATTGTCTTATCTGCCGCCGGAAGGGAGCATCTTTCCACCATCTGGCGTGTGTGCTTTGGCATTGGATGCATCTTCCCCTTAGCTGTCTTTTATTTCCGGTACAAAATGGCCACTTCTTACCTCTTCGAGAAGGGTTCTATCCGCAAGCGTGTTCCTTATTTGCTTGTTGTCAAGTACTACTGGCGTAGTCTTATAGGAACCTGCGGTACTTGGTTCTTGTACGATTTTGTTACATTCCCCAACGGAGTCTTCTCTGGAGCTATTATTTCCTCTATTGTCCCTGACTCCAAGACTAACTTGAAGAAGACTGCTGAGTGGGATCTTTTGCTCGGAAGTATTGCTCTTCCTGGTGTTTTCCTTGGGGCTGCTCTTTGCAATTATCTTGGTCGCCGTAAAACTATGATGATTGGATTTTCCGGATACCTCATCTTTGGTCTTACCATTGGATGCTCTTACGATAAGATCACCAAGATTCTCCCTCTCTTTGTTATTTTCTACGGTCTCATGCAGTCCTTTGGTAACTTTGGACCTGGTAACATGCTCGGTCTGCTCTCTGCCGAATCCTACGCTACCGCCGTTCGTGGAACGTGCTACGGTCTCTCTGCTGCTGTTGGTAAGGCTGGTGCCGCTATCGGTACTCAGTGTTTCAAGCCCATTGAGAACAACCTTGGAAAGAAGTGGACTTTTATCATCGCTGCCATCTGTGGTGTCGTTGGTATTCTTGTCACCTACTTTTTCATTCCTCACATTAGCGGTGAGGATCTTCGTATCGAAGATATTAAGTTTGCCGAGTACCTCAGACGTAATGGTTGGAACGGCCACATTGGTGAGACCGATTCCACTGAGGATATTAATATCACAGCAAGCGTCGGAGCCGAAGAGGAGGACGATATCAAGGAGAAATCTAACTAGATATCGCTATGACTTGATTTTTCAGGAATTCGTATTTTGTTCATGTTGAGCGTTGTCATTTTTTCAATTGGTTGGTTTTCTTATGTTATCAAAAGCAATGTTTTTTGAAGGTCAATGATGATGAGGATAAATTAATCCGGATCTAGTAATCGCAAAATAAAATTAGTTTTCTGTTATTAATAACGTATGGATGATTTAACTCAACTGCCGATTGCATTACGTCGTTCGTAGTAAGATGCAAGCAGAATTGTAAATCACTATAAATGCTGTAACTTTGCTACTCGTATAGATTGGTTATTCGGGATTTTACTACTCTTGGATATACTTTTTCGATTAAAGCACGCTCTACAAGACCAATGATGTCAATACAGCCTATACCATCTTTTAATACTAAAATCCTATATTCTGAAAGGGCTAAACAGATACGATAGATATAGATTACATTCATATATGTTATTAATTATATGGTACCCTAGATATAAAAGTTTAAAAAAATTAAGAAACGGAGAAATGAAGACACAACCGTCAATGCGACGATCTGCCGCTCCCCTTTTTAGAACGGCTCAGAAATTCATAGCTGCTACAGCATGAACCTCGAGGGAACAACCATCAGTGTGCTTAATTATCGTGATGGCCGGCTTGGATAAACTACATGAACTGCACCGTTGAGCGTTTTTCGTAGCCATCAAGTAATCATTTATTAAACCTATGTTATTCGTAAAACTTGGCTTCCAACTCCTGTCTTGTTGTGAAACAAAACCCTCCTTTCGTAAGTAAGTGGTGATCTGGCACTCAGTAATGTTTCACGATAACGGCCAACAGTTATTTGGTGGGACGATCAGGAATCGCTGCCAACCCTGCATAAACCTAAATCTTATTGTCCGAATTATTCTGAGAAAGAGATCATTGTAGATACGACGTAAAGAGGGACTCGAAGTGCACGCGAAAGTCTTACAAGTGACAAATTTTAATTAAATCAAGCGTTGAAATCTAGCGACTGATGAAGTCGCTTCAGATTCTGTTAATGGGTATCTACGGAGTTCGAAGAAGAGTTAATTTTTTTATTTGAGTTTGCTTGCAACAATCCTCTCTAAAGTAAAGCGGGAAGAAAATAAGAAAACAAATCAATCTCCAACTATTGTAACTTATCAAATGATCACGCATTGAAGCGTCGGTTAAAGCTTCCAGGATCAAAATTTATTGTTGCGCGGAAGCTATCCAGTAGGAGCCGAGGTTAACGATAATCTCTATATGCCAATTTTGGAAAATCACACCCTACTGAAAACTCGCAAGGATCCTGTCACATACATTGTTAGGGCTCAGGATTGGAAGCGTGCCGAGATTGCAGATGACGATCTGACGGTCGCCAGTAAGCACCATGCCTAACTGGGACTAGCTCCATTCGTCGATAGTGTGAAAGACGCGTCCAGCGAAAAGTCCGACACGCGACCACGTGAGCACGCGAAAACCACGGTCGGACGATGTTGAAGCATACTGTCAAATAGACTTTTTTTTCCTCTCCATGAATGGAAAATTTATGTGTGTTTGGTTCGAATAATGCTCACACTAATGCTCACTAAAATAAATTGAGAAGCACTGTGCAATTATATGCTTCTACTTAATGTAACTAGAAAGAGTGACGAATTAAAGGAGCGGTAGCAGAAATGTTTCCAAGTCGCAAGGAAACTATAATTCCCCAAGCGTAAACCTCAAAAATTGTATTTTAGCGAGGAGAGAATATCCAGTATATCGTAAGGCTTCGCAATCGGGAGTGTGTAAAGAATAAGGATGCTATTCTGTCGCAGTATACGTGATTCGGACTAGCTCTCGTTTGAAAATAGGCTGGAAGACGCGGAGGCGTCTAACAAGAAACCCTCCCTGCTCGCGACTGTGGTATTGCACGAGACTACGAATGGTTAGTTACCAAGAAAAGCATAATGTCAATTTAGCTTATCTCTTCTTTATTTGCGTACGGACTAGAGCTCTGGAAGGAGAACAATAAGAAGAACAGTGCGCGCGGCATTATAAGCCTAATATCACCTTTTGGCGCATCTTAACAAGCAGATGCAGTAAAACTGTCTTTTATCTCTAATTATTACAATCGGAAGGCAAAGAAAACTAGCATTGGAATCAACCTTGCAGACCATGATGATATCTATAAAAAAAGACTGCGTCAACTTAGCCCAGCAATGAACTCGGCATCAAGTACTTCCGGTTCGCAAGAACAACACATCTCAGAGCTTAGACGATTATAATCCCAGTACGCCCTCCAACCATAACAACAAGAAAGCCCAAACGACTTTACGACGCGGTAGAAAAAGTGGATTAAAATGAATCCTCAAACATAGCTGCAACACACACCCTCCTAGCTTTATTTTTATCCCATCCCAATGATGTTGTTCTGTAAGAGCACACACTAAACAAGAGTACGCATCTACCCGGAATTTGCGGCGTCGGATTTGACGCGCATTGCAGTACTTCTTGAAATAAGTTTACAATAAATTTGCATAATACGGTAAGCGTATTCAATTCTCTCTTTAGACTGCATTTGACGCTCCTGTTTACCGCTTCTATTACTGGTAATTTCAAGTGAACAAAGCTCACAAGCTGTTACGACTGAGGGCACGCGTCCCGTATTCGTATCAATAATCTCCTTCTTTTGCAGATTGTTCAACTACTCCAAAAGGTAACAAGTAAGGTACCAAGCCATGAATTCTTCGGAACTCAAACGGTTGAAAGATTGCTTGTCTTCCACAACCTGATAGAATAAATTCATGGAAGAGCCAAAAAGTGCACGCGCACATCATACGCCTAACATTTGAATGTCCATGAGCTAGACATGAATACATCATTGTGCTCACAAAATCGCCTGACTCTGAAGGGCTTTTAGACAGCTCATAAATTTGTAGAAGAATCTTTTGCTTTTGATTGCTGAGACTTAACGAAATAGCATCAACTAGCACCAAAGAGCGAGCGTGCTATTCGCATGGCTCGACAAGGATGGCGATGCTAGACCGATCAATATTTTACTGTTTAACTATATGTGTTTATGTGACGCTTTTTAGCGAGGTGTGTTTGGTTGAAATATATATATGCATATTTATTTATAGTAAATAGTGTTACAAATCAAAAATATCTATCTCCATATTCCTAACCCAAATAATGTCCGCCAATATTCGGGTACCCAGGCCAGCATTTAATACAATCAGCAGCAAGAAGACAACTTATTACAACGAGGAGTAGACTCTGTGTCGAGCGTCAGAACGTCAGAGTGTTGTTGAGAAGCGCGGGCTGACAGATGTATGAAAGTGTAAAGTTGTAATGAGTGTCTAGGACCGGTAATTAGAAAGTGCAAAACAGTGAAGTATTCGCCATACGAACTTGAAATATTAACCGCTGTAAGCTGCTGTACTGGCCTGTGGTAACATCAGAAGCATTCATCATCTACACTTACCAGCCCTCAATGTCATCAAGCAGACACTTCTCCGATTGGCATGTGTTCTCGCAAGAACCAACATCTAACCCCTATTATCCTATCA
>JAKTPV010000105.1:0-38784 GCA_030556335.1 Myxozyma vanderwaltii
TTATTATTATTATTATTATTATTATTATTATTATTATTATTATTATTATTATTATAATTGCTGTTGTGAAAAACTAGGAGAAGTTGAGACTTCTTATTTACTGCTTTATTCGAGTTTACGTCTTGACATCATTCAATTTTCCTACCAGTTTTTAGATTCCTTAGCAATTAATACTAGCAACACTATTACCAGTATTTTAGTAATCCATACATGCAATACTATTTCAACATCTACAGATTATTTTAAACAAACAACAACTTATCAATTATTAAGCGCACTTTTATTCTTCATGTATATTTGTACTGTGTAAATGTAAAACAACATGGAATAAAAACAAACCGTCCTGGCAAAACCCTATGATAAACCCTATTGTTAACACCACGTGACGATAAGCATGACATGAAATGGACAACCGCGAAACTTGCGCGTCTGATGAAGAGTGAGAGGAAATCAACATCACCAACTTTCTTTCTCTTATTTGAATTCAATTCAACGATATATTGAAATCGAATCATTTAATTTCAAGCCGTTGGGATTGTTGAACTGTTTATTATTTGAAATTAATTTAGTAATAAGAGGGTGTGGAAAGAGGATGCAACGAAATATATCTACTTTTTTTAAACCAAAAGATGGGTCATCATCTTCATCTTCATCATCGCAGACTGTATATATCTCTCTATGATTACGAAATATATCTCGTGGGAAGAATAACTGATGAATTTGATATAGAAATTGAATACTGAAAAATCTCAACAAGTTAATAAACAAGAGAATGAAAAGCCCGCGATTGCAATTGGTATTATACACATTTTTATAAATAAGATTGATAATAATTTATGCTGTTCTAATGACTTTTCTTCTTCTTCTTATAAGAGCTAGATAAAGATGAAGAAATGACTGATTTAAAACCATCTCCTAAAAAAAGGTATGTAAGTCTTTTCTTTGCCAGTTTATATATTATTAACGCGATTGATAGAACTCCTATCAAACGAACGTCAAAGACTACAACGAATCCAAAGCCTACAAAGGCGAAAAAACTTGACTCATTATTCAGTGACGAAGAAGAAGTAGCCAAAAAAGATAGTGCTGATGAAGATGAAGATGATGAAGAATATACCATCACAATTGAAGACGATGAGAAACCAAAGAAGCGAAAACCACCTTCAAAAACCTCTAAAAAGCGAAAACAACAAACTGGACAACCTCCCTCTGAGATAAAAAAACCAAAGATTGAAAATCTTGAACAAGAAGAACAAGAGTCTAAGAAAGTTAAATTTAATCCTGCTGATTTCGCAGCTAGAAGAGCAGCTGTTAATTCAGGTGTTTGCGCTGAACTTCCTGATGGTGCACCAAATTGTCTTGCAGGTTTAGCATTTGTGTTTACTGGTATATTAGCCACTTTACCTCGTGATGATGGTATTTCGTTGGTTAAAAAACATGGTGGAGTAGTACGTACTGCACCTTCTAGAAATACAAATTATGTTGTACTTGGAGAAGAAGCTGGACCTAAGAAACTCGAAGTTATTAAGAAACTTGGGATTAAAACAATTGATGAAAATGAATTATTTGAATTAATTAAATCAAGACCTGCTAATGGCGGTAATACAGTCGAAGGAATTAAAGCGCAAAAGAAAGCACAAGAAGAGGAAAAGAAAATTATCGAAATGTCAAAAACGATTGGAATTCCAGAACCAACAAAGAAATCAAACTCACAACCTAAATCAAAAGAATCAAACGAACCGAAACCGAGATCATTGCTATGGACAGACAAATACGCACCGAAATCACTTAAAGATATGTGTGGAAATAAAACTGCAATCTCTCGACTTCAGAAATGGTTGGAAGACTGGCCTATTAATTATAAAGCCAACTTTAAAAGACCTGGACCGGATGGAAGTGGAGTGTTTCGAGCCGTAATGATTTCCGGACCTCCAGGAATTGGAAAAACAACTGCTGCGCATTTAGTATGCGAGTTGGCAGGATATGATGTATTAGAAACCAACGCTAGTGATACTAGAAGTAAGAACGTTATTGCCGATGCTTTAGGTACTGTGTTAGATAACAAATCTATTGCGGGATATTTCGGTGAAAATAAAACTGACATAGATGCGACAAAAAGAAGAATTGTATTAATTATGGATGAAGTTGATGGTACATCAGCAGGAGATCGAGGAGGAGCAGTTCAAATGTCTTTATTTTGCAAAACGACACATGTACGTACCACCACGATTTTTTTGCAAATTATAATAAGTATTAACAATCAGTTTCCATAGGTTCCGCTAATTCTAATCTGTAATGATTATTCATTGCAAAAAATGCGAACATTTGATAGAACTACTTTTAATATTCAATTTCGAAGACCAGATGCAGCAGCAATTCGATCAAGAATATTATCAATAGCATATCGCGAAGGACTTAAAATACCTTCACCAGTAATTGATCAATTAGTTCAATCTTCACACGCTGATATTCGACAAATAATCACTTTACTATCAACATTTAAATTATCCAAAACTGAAATGAATTTCGAAGAAGGAAATAAATTCGCAAACGACTGGCAAAAACACATTGTTATGAAACCATTCGATATAGCAGGAAAATTACTAAACGGAGAAATGTTTTCAAAATCAAGTAAATCAAATTTAAACGATAAAATTGAATTATATTTCAACGACCCTGATCTTTCACCATTAATGATTCAAGAAAACTATCTAAGAACAAAATCCGGAACTTCAAAACTTGAAAGTTTACAAAAATTAGATAGAGCTGCATCATCTATCTCAGATGGAGATTTAGTTGATAAAATGATTCATGGATCGCAGCAACAATGGAGTCTTATGCCTTTACATGGAGTACTATCAACCATTCGACCTGCATCTTTCGCAAATGGAAGTGGTGGTGAAAGATACATGTTTACAAGTTGGTTGGGTAATTTCTCAAAAGGGAACAAATTGAATCGGTACCTGCAAGAAATCCAATCTCATGCAAGATTAAGAATTTCAGGAGACGCAAAAGAAGTTCGAATGCAATATTTATCAAATTTCTTTGACAAATTAGTTCTTCCATTTATCAATAAACAACCGCAACAACAACAACAGCAAGTTGATGCTATTAGTGAAATAATTAAATTCATGGATGATTATTATCTCACAAAAGAGGATTTTGATGCAATTCTAGAATTAGGAGTTGGTCCAAAAAACGGAGAAGAATTATGGAAAGCTGTTCCTACGACAGTAAAATCAGCTTTTACAAGGAAATATAACTCAATGAATCATCCTATACCTTTTATGAGAGCTAGTGCTATTACTGATCCGAGAAAAATTGCAAAAGAAGTACCTGATTTAGAAGAAGCTATGGATGATTTAATTGATGACGGAGTTGAAGAGAAGGAGGAGAAAGAGGAGGAAGATGATATGTCAAAGGATAAGTATATCAAGAAACCAAAGGCTACAAAGAAGACTACAAAGAGTGCAAAGAGCACGAAAGGAAAAGGAAAAAAGTAAAGCTATAAAGTATGAAAGAATAAAATTTGCTATGAATGACCAAATATCAGAATATGTAGAAAAAATATGAATGAATAGATATCATTTAATTATAAAATTAGTTGTTGATATCAGCAGGGAAATTTCCATTTTCTATAAACAAAATAAATCAAGTTAGTGCAATTAACATTACAACAAAAAAAGAAAAAGAAAACCAACCTCTCTGCTCATCCCACTTTTCACGCCAGGAAGCAGGGCAAAGCATAGAATAACCAGTCTTGAACTGGTCGCACACAGATTGCTTTTCAGGCTCATCTTGGAATGCCTTTGCGCATTTAAAGTAATCGACGTAATATTGCCTTGAAAAAAAAAAAGAAGATGTTAATGTAAGTTTTCAAATCGCCCACGGATTAAAATACAATACATACCAGCAGTGAGCGGTCTGGTTCTGATTGGGGAATCTGGGATTATAACGAGTGGGAGAGTTGTCGTCTGCAACATGCAAAGTCAGCATCCAGAGCGCGCGCGCACACAGTGCAATGAAAATAACAGGAAATAACTAACAAGGACGAGCCTTTGGCGGATCTTTCAACAAAAGAGGTTCCTGCATCAAAGGTTTGAAAGTCTTCAAATCGTCCTCGCTCGCATCTTCGAGCGAGTCCGAGATGAGTCCGACTGACTTTGCGCGATACGCAAGATTAGTGAAAGTCAGAGGCTCATCAGCCAAACTTCTGGACTTGAGCACAAGTCCGTCTTCAGTCGCGAGCGCAAGAACGGAAGAAGATGCAACTTTCTCTGCTGCGACCGGTGCAATGGCTGCCTTTGCGTACAAAGACTCGACGCCTTCGGGCGACGACTTGAGATCCGCTGCCTTTGCGTCAAGCGCACTTTTGTAGTCGGAAATATATTGTTTAAGTGCTGCCGAGCTCATTGCTGCTTTATTCGTGCTTGCTAGTTGATTGGTTCTTTTAAAGTGGACCTTTATACTACACAAGCAAAGTGGAGGAGAATTCCCGAGTGGTGGTGTGTTTTTGCCAAAACTATGCCGCTGCTGATAGGCCACACACACTCAACGCATCAAGTTGTTGCGCACAAGGGATTTGTACCATCACGTGCCCGGTCCCCTCTGCTCTCTGGCGCTCGTTCTTGGACAGGCCCACCACACCCGAAAGCCTTCGCCCTTCATCATGCATCCTGATACTGCAGACAGCAGGCCAATGGTAGCCCGTGAGGGTCGCCAGAATCAGCGTATGTAATGGCTGCCTGTGGATGAAAATTTTACTAAATGAGACTAGGCTATGCTGAGTCTGGGGCGAGAATGGTCGCGGGCGTGGTCGCTCTTTCGCAAGATAAATCAAAGGTTCTTCTCGTCACTTCAACTGCGCGGCCTGATAAATTTGTAATTCCAAAAGGTGGATACGAGACTGACGAGCCCACGCCCGAAACCGCTGCGTTGAGAGAAGCCTGGGAAGAAGCTGGTGTCGAGGGCACAATTGTACAGCCATTAGGTGTAATTCAAGACGCGAGGCCGGCAAAGAATATTCCTATCAACGGACGCGGAGATTGGGAACATGGAAATGGAACTCCTCCTCGGGCAGAATACTATTTTTTTGAAATGCATATAACTAACGAAGCAGACGAATGGCCTGAGAGCTTTCGAAGAGTAAGAAAATGGGTTACATATAACGAGGCTTGTAAGAACCTTCAATCTCGACCTGAATTGCTTGAAGCTGTAACAAGATCGTCTATTCTCAAATAGCAAATTACATCATTGTTACTATTGTGATTCCTAATTATAATCACTTGAACGCTGTTTATTGTTTTATTCATGAAGCAAAGTGTGTTGTATCATTGCGACCAAATGGCATAAACTCTTCTCCGCTGTAATCACTAACTATAATTCCAGGTTTTCCATCATGATCTGATTCGAAAATCACAACCTGCGCTTCTTCCCGTCTTTTATTACTAGGAAGCTGCAATACAGCCAGTCTTTCTAACAAAGAAGAAAGAACATCAGCAGGAACTCCCACATTTGTATTCGGCGGTTCTTCTTCTACTGCCTCCCAGCCCGGAGGTGGCGAAGGAGGCGGTGAGATAAGATATAACTTTCCCGGATCTGGAAGCTGTAAATGAATATGTGAATCTTGAATGTTATTCTGCAAAGCAGACAGCTGATCCAGAGGAGTATTTTCCGCTGAAAATACTTTAATCAAAGATGGTTGTTCTTCTGCACTTGATTCATTATCAATATATGTATTATCAAGTTCCAAACGAATTTTACTCGCAGCTAAGATTGTTTTAAAAACAATTACAATCCGTCCAAATGATGGTAATAGTCCAAAATGTACTAATTCATCGTCGCCGCCAACAATTCCTCGAATTTTATTCCGTAGTTTGGAAATATTCTCGTTCGTAAAATCATTCGTGCAATATAACCCTGTTAGTACTATCGTATTTGATGAGTACCCTATATTACTCTCTGTATTATGCTTGAGTATTCTTGTTGAATTTATTCCTCTTTTTTCATTTATTGTCATGGTCTCTGTACCAAGAAAGATAGAATTTTATACTAAGTCATTAGAAGTAGTACATTGGTGGCGACGCATGGGCAAGGCTTGAGAGCCCGTTCACATGATCCCGTTACGTAATATCTTCCCAATTATAGGGTTTTATCATAGGGTTTTTTATTGTTAAATATAATGATTATGGTGAATTGAAATAGCAATATACACGAATAGAGATTATATACAAAAAAAAAAATAACAACGACAAGAGAAAAGTAATCAAGGGTTTTTAACAACGCCGACTTTTGCAGCTCTTAATACCCGATTGTTAAGTGTAAATCCAGCCTGTTGAACAAAAAACACAGTTCCGGGTTGTTTATCAGGTTGGCTGACTTCAAAAGTAGCTTCATGACGATGAGGATCGAATTTCTCTCCAATTGGATCTATTTTCTCTAATCCGTGACGTTTAAGTGTTTGTTCGAGAATCTGCTGTGTCATTTTAACGCCATCAAATAGTGCAATTAATTCCCTATCTGTGTTTTCTTCATCTTTTGTATTCTCGCTTTTCTCAGCAGGAACAGTAGCTAGTGCTCTATCAAGGTTATCAACCGAATCAAGCAAATCCCTAGCAAATTTAGAAATCGCAAAATCTTTCGCTGACTGAATCTCCCGTTTCGTGGTTTCCTGTAAATTTCTAAATTCAGCTACTTGTCGCAGTAATCGATCTTTAAGTTCCGCTGCTTCTTTCGTCTTGCTTTCCAATTCAACCGCAAGTTTATTCACTGTTTCAACTTCTCCTGATGCTGCTGCTGCTGCTGCTGCTTCTCCTTCTCCCTCTGCACTCGTCGTTGTTTTCCCATCGTTCGCTTCAACTTTCTGGCTAGAATATCCTCGAACCAGATTCATATTATACTGAAATCCTCCTCTAGAAATTGGAACTGCAATTCTACTTCTATTTCTAACTCCAACAGTACCTCTCACAACGTTCTTCAAAGCAATCCTCATCATCTTGATCGATTAAAAAGTAGAAATCTACTGTTGTGTTGTTATACAATCGCAGTTGCTCAAGTGCAGGTTTTCCCTTCTATTTTTTTTTTTTTTGCCCTTTAATACGTGCCTGCCGTGCCGCAACCCGCATCGAAGATTCTCATCCTTCCATTGTAATCACAAGGGTCTTGTACTTACTTAAATCATTTCTACGTCAACTTATTTATTTACTTTTCGTCTACTCTTAAAAACCAATTCTCAAAAGCATAAAAATAAACTCAATTCATTCGAAAATCAATAAATATAATAAAACATAATAATCCAATCATGATATTTCCCATCTTCACTTTCGCATAACTTTATAAATTAATATAAATTTAAAAGAAATTAATACTAATTGGTATACAAATTCATTTCTCTCTCTCTTTGTTTTTTTTTTCTCTCTGGTGTAAGATTATAAAATCCACAAATTTAATATCTCACTTAATTGAGAATTCCCCAGTACTGCTCACAGTTCTGCGGGCCAGGTGCTTTCCACAAATCATTGAAAGCAGTAAACTCAATAACACTGCTACCACACTTGCCTTCAATGGCGGAAATAGCAGTCTTTTGGTTCTCCTCAGAGGGAATGGCCACGCCATAGGTATCTCCTTGCGTGGGCCAGCCGGACTCGGCGCAGATAGCATCATCAGTTCCGCAAGCCTGCTGCACACGCCAGATCTGAAGCGCGAGCCATGAACCGGCGTCAGCAGGAAGCGTGTTACCGTCCCAGTACGCATGCGCGTTAAAGGCAGCGTAGTCAGAGTTCTCGCAGAGAGTGGGGTTGGCAATCATAGCAACGTGCGTGTCGACAGTGACAACGGGACCAGTGTAGCCAGCCGAACGAAGAGCAGAGCGTCCCTGCGTAATGAAAGCAACAACCTCATCAGCAGAGTAGGTGCCACTGTTGACAAGCTCGTTACCAATGCTAACGGTGTGGACCTTGGACCAGTCACTGACGGTAGCGGCAATAGTAGAGATGGCGTCCGAGAGGGTGGTCATGTCGTAGACACCAAGGAAGAGTTTCTGGCCTGAGGCAAGGTTGGGGTAGACGTTCTCAACCTGAGAGCAGTCAACACCGTAGAGACGGATGACAGAGTACCCAGTGAGCTCAGCCATGTCTGAGGCGACAAGAGAGGCGGACCTGCAGGTGCCGTCGTCATTGTATGGAGAATAGGTGATTCCGAGTGATCCAGCGGAACCGGAGAAGGAGGACGAGGCGGTCGAAGACGCGGCGGCGGCGGAAGAGTAGGTCGAGGATGCGGCGACAGTGGACGAGGTCGTGGATGCGACGACAGTGGACGAGGTCTCGACAGGGGTAGTCGAGGAGGGCTCGGCCACCGAGGAGGTCAAGGGAGAAACGTAGGCAGCAGTAGAGGCCTCAGTGGAAGGAACGTAGGTGCTGGAGGTGCTGGTGGAAACGTAGGTCGAGGTGGTAGTGGGCTCTGCGACGGCGCTAGCAGACGAGGTCACGGAGGTCGCGGTATCGATAGGGTTTCCATCAGCGTCGACAACCTGGGTGACGATAACAACACCCTCATCGTTCTGGTATGCCTGCGCGGTGACGACGGCCTGGACGGTGACAACGACAACATCGTCGGGCTTGCGTGCGTGGATGTTGTGGGCATGGCGACGGGCGGCGTGGAGGGGCTGCGCGAGGACAGCGGAGGAGGCCGCGAGAGCTGCGAGAGCAAGGGCAACACACTTCATAACGATATAATTGGTAAAGAACGACAGAAACAGCAGAAAAGGAATGGAAGGCGCGTAGCCGGGGACGAGATTGACGAAAGAGCGTGGTAAAGAGTGGGAAGCGGGAAGAGAGCGGACAGGCCGGGCGACGGAGTAAAAGAGTGCGCAGAACAGGAGTAAACAAAGGGCCATTGCGCGCTAGGCCAGGCTGGGCATAGCGGGTATGCGGCCAATGGCGCCTCAATGCCCAGCCAAACATGCGAACCGGTTTAATGGCCTGCTATATTGACGACCGGTTTCATAGCCTAGAATCACTATATACGTCTACTGTAAAGCATTGTAAATACAGTCAACTATATTAACAATTCCTATCATACTGCACTTCACAATTTCAGCTGCCTTCAACCGCGTGGCTCCACGTGCTCCCAGTCGCGCTGGCTAGCGTCCTGCTAAACCACAACGCTAAATCTACTAAATATAATCACGTGATATCACATGACTACGCTTCATCTTCGCACCTCCCTTCTTTGTGTACACCACCTCCGATGGGCCTGCTCGTGAGTTTCATCCTTCTGTCATTTGGATCTTTACTAACGCGCTGTAGCAACCGCTGGTTGCGCTCATAGCGCCTCTGCTTGCAAAGCCGCTTCTTCGCGCGTACTTGCGACTCGCGCTTGCGCTGGTCGCTGCCGGTGCTCTGCTCGCGTCTGCTATCGCGGCTTATTTGGCATTCTACTATGCTTATATCCCCTTCGATGAGGTCAGGTTGCCTCTGTACTTTGACTACTCCTCGGGCGACCTACTTAAACCGTCGGCATACGCGCCTTTGGCCGCAGACACGCCTCTGCTCTCGCATCAGCCGTACACCATTGCCATCGCCCTCACCGTCCCGCGCACCCCACACAACCGCGCTCTCGGCAACTTCATGCTCAATCTCAAAATATACTCTCGCGACCCTCTGCAGGCAATTTCAGAGTCTACAGACCTTCCCGTCGATCGTCTAGCCGCCCAGATCTCCCGCCGCGACGTCGCCCTCCTGCGCTCGTCCTCCTATGGCTCTGTCGCCAACGTCATTCGTCAAGTTACGCTCCTCGACGTGGCACGTCCTGCTATAATGCCCTACAAGTCTCCGCTTGTAGACTACGTCGGCACAATTCTGAAACTGCCGCTCATTTTGACTGGATACGCTGCTGAGGCAGATCAGCTACTCGTACCTCTTGTAGACGAGTGGTCTGCAGCCACAGCACCGGCCTTTGTGGCGGGTGAAATTGATCGAAATCTAGAAGTCTACGATGCTGCCGTAGTGTGGCAGGCTAAATGGACCGGTTTACGGTACTTTATGCGCTATTATTACGCAACTAGTTTTGTCGTTGCTGTCAGTATCTTTTGGGCTACTGAAATGATCGCAGCTGTGGTTGCTTGGGCGTTTGTTGCATGGTTCTTGACTTCTTCGCCAAATGAGCGGCGTGAGGAGATTGAAAAATTGATTGAGCGCCAGAGACAGCTAGCCAAAGAGGCGAGATCTGTATCCACCGACTCTGCGTCTGGCCAGATTAAGCAAGAGCGAGATCTCGAGCCTCTAGACGTTGCTGCCTCTCCTGACCGTCTAGACTCTCCTGATTCACATGATTCTTCTGGCTCTTTAGGGTCTCCTGAGGATCCAGGGTCTCCTGAGGATCCAGGGTCTCCTGAGGATCCAGGTTCTCCTGAGGCTCTAGATACTCCTCCTGACACTTCTCCTGCCACTCCTCTCAACACTCCTCCAGACACTCCAGTTGATACACCGGAAGCAGCCGTAATTGCTGTCGAATCAACTGAAACTTCTGTACCGCTTCCTAAGCCACCCAAACTAGATCCAATCGACACAGCAATTGTCCCTCGCGATCCTGATCTAATGGTAACCCCCGCAGCCTCAACATCAACTAGATTCACTGCAGATGATCTAATCCCCCAATCACCCTCTTCGACCCTTGCAGCTCTCTCTCTCGAAGACGATCTCAAAGAAAGCAAACAGGTTTTAGTTTCTACCCACGCAAAACTCTCCTTTCCTAAAAAGGAAAAATGATCTACTATGCGTCTATCATAGGGTTTATCCTAGGGTTTTAAATGACTGTCTGTTTACATAATCATGCAACTCGGTTTCAAAAATTTTTGCTCTTTGCCAATTTGAGGGAAATTGGAAAGGAAATTATAAGCCGCAAAAGCACAAATGAAATGAAAAAAAAAAAAAGAAAAATTCGAAAAGAAGACAGGTTGCTTGAGCATTTTTTTTTTTATTTTTATTTTTTTTTTTTTGCCTATGTTTGTGGAAGAAGCAAGAAACTGGGCTTCTTTTATTTTTCTATGTTTTTTTTGTTTTGTTTCATTGTCATTATAGTATGTTCTGTGGTCATATTTAAATCAGCAGTTTTTGATGCAAGGTCTACGTATTAATTGTACTCGCATACGCCAAGTTAAAAGATTGTTTACTTACTACTCAATTAGGATAGCGCAGCACTTAAGTGCTCGCAATTTCCTTTTTCAAGCTAAATTGGCAATAGAAAGAGAAAAAAAAAATCTAAAATGCAAGGCACACGCAAGCTCTTAGTCATCAATTATGGTCTGACCTGAGTCAATCTGCTGACTTAAGCATAATGAATAGGAGTAGTCATCTCGCCTCCGGGCCCTCCTTAATTGGGAAAGAGTCAATGCTCTCTGTCACGAACAACGTTCGGGCCCAAGAAGACCTGAATTTGTCTATTCGCAGGCAAAAACCATGGTCCGTCCGCGCGAAAAAAAGATTAGCTGCTAAGTATTTCGGAGACTATGCTTAAGCTTGTGCTGCCAATTGTACTGTTTTCTCGGGTGTAAAACTGTCTGTTTTCTGTTATGTTCTGCTGCTCTCAAGACCGGGTTTAACAATTGATACCTTCTCGCTCCCGGGTGCCTGTACAGCTTGACTATATATCGGACTTGTTCTCATGTCGGATTCTGCTTCTTCATCTTCCTCTGCAATTTTGATCATGTCGTTAGAAAACACCACCAGCACAGATATCTCAGTGCTTGAAAAAAACGAGAACGACAAGCAGCCTGAAACTCCTGTATCGTCTCCTCTTTCTCACGAGAAATACCCCCCGGATACTGGCTTTAAGGGTACTAACCCTCTCTTTATTATTTTGGGCGCGGCTAACAGTACAATAGCGTGGCTTTGTGTGCTTGGTTCCTTTTGCGGAATTTTTGTTTCCTTCGGGTACGTCAACTGCATTGGTGTCTTCAACGAATACTATGCTTCCCATCAACTATCAGCCTACTCTCGCTCAACCGTCTCCTGGATCTCATCAATCGAGACATTTCTTTTGATTTTTCCCGGTTTTATGATCGGTCGTTTGTACGATCTTTACGGTCCTAAACCGCTCATCATGACCGGCACTGTCTTTCTTGTCCTCGGTGTCTTTACTACATCCGCTTGCACAGAGTACTATCAATTCATGCTCGCTCAAGGAATATGTACGTCAATTGGTGCTTCTTTAATCTTCAACCCCTGTGTCGGTGCATTATCAGGTTGGTTCCAAAAGAAGCGCGGAGCAGCATTAGGAATTGCCGTCACTGGTTCTTCTCTTGGTGGAGTAATTATGCCGATTATGTTTCGGAAAGTTTCAGAATCTTCGGGTTTTGGCTGGGCTGTTCGATCAATTGGGTTTTTGATGGCTGCAATGGCTTTAGTTGCTAATTTCGCCGTTAATTCAAGAATTAGATCTGCTACTGAAATGAAAGCTTTAGGCGAAATTCAGCATTCTTTTAATATCTATAATGCATACGTTGTGCCCTTTAAGTCACTCCAATTTATTCTCCTCACTCTGTCAATGTTTTTGGTGTATTTTGGAATGTTTATCCCTGTCGGTTACATCTCTTCTCAAGCTATATCAAATAACTTCAGTCAAAGCCTTGCGCTTTACCTCGTCGCAATTCTCAACGCGGGATCAGTTTTTGGTAGAATCATTCCTGGATTTATCGCTGATAAATTAGGACGCTTCCCAGTCTACATCGTCGCTACATCTATAACAGGTATTCTCTCTCTTGCATTATGGTTACCTGCGACAGGTCACGTTCCAATCATAATTTTTGCCGTTACGTTTGGTTTCTTCTCCGGCTCAGCGATATCTGTTATGCCGGCAATCGTAGCTGAAATATCTCCAATCCGAGAAATTGGAACTAGATGGGGTATTATAGCTGCCTTCGGTGCGTTAGGATCTCTTTGTGGTTTACCTATCGCAGGAGCAATTGTGACTGCCAATGGCGGTAAATTTTGGGGCGCATCAATTTTATCCGGCGTTGTTACTTTATCTGGTGTATCTCTGGTTTTAGCTGTTTGGGTTATAAGGATAAAGGAGAGAAAAAGGTTGTTGGATTAATCTTGAATTCTTTTGTTTATATCTTTTTTAGCATCAAGCGCAGGCTTTGTTTCTGTATTCCGCAATAGTAAATTTTCAATAAACCAATGTTTACATGCAGCAATTTAAATAAATTACGAGTTTACTAGTATCTTTCTTTAATTATTACAGCGACATACTAAATCGAGAAATAATATATCCCTCCAGACGCACACAATATTCGAAACCCGAAAGATACACTACTGTAACAACAGCGACTTTTATAATCAAAAAAAAAATAATCAAAAAGAAAAAAATAAACTTACGTACAAATAATAATACTAATCGAATAGCTGTAGCTTTGTTTGCCGTCCTAGTGCAGCTCTTCTCTACTCTCTAATAAACTCAAAGCCTACTCAAACCTGCTAAAGAGCTAAAAAAAAATTTAAGACAAATCTGGAATTTGTGGCAAGATTTAAATCTCGTTGTGGGATTTTTGTTACTTAAATTGTAAATATTATCATTATCATTATTATTATTATTATTATTATTATTATTATCATTGTTATTACATTTACTTTAGTATATATTATGTAAGTTAATGTGGTCTGAAATTAACATATTTGTTTAGTTAACTTATTTCCTAAATTGATTAATTCAACGGCAGTAAAAACTTTAAAAACTACAATCGTCAATAATTATTCTAAATACCAAGAATATATAAGATGTTTTGAACACATACAAGAAAAAAAAATTAGCAAACAATTATTTTAAGAAAATTGGAATAAAAAAGCATAAAAATTGCAATAAGGAAACTTGGAAAATAATATACTTTGCAAGAAAATAGCGAATGGTTTGGGAATTAAATTAACAAAGTTTACAGCGACCGGCGACCGGCGAAGGAAGTACAAAAAAAGAGACGAGTCATACTTTCCAGAATACCTCTTATGATTCTTAGAAAGGTAATGAACGAATAGATGAGAAAGTGGATAAACGGTATTATTACAATTTTTAGAGGATACTTGGGTAGTTTGTAAGTTGTTCTTGGTCGTAAATGCGTATTAATTGCTTAAAAAAATATATGACTGATACGATATATCCGATTTGACTCAAAAAATTGATTAAATTTCCTCTTTGCCACCTTCACGATCCGTCCATCCCATTCCCTAATATCGTTAGTATCGACCAAAAATAAAAAATAAAATAGAAAGGAGACGTACGTCACCTAAAACAGTCTGTCCTTCGTTCAGTGTTCGGCTTTGCTCAGCACCTAACCAGGTAGGCTCAGTTTGGTCGATTCCAGCTTCAATTGCCCACGCTCTTCCTCCTTCGATGTAAATTGATTCGCCTTTAAGATTTTTGGCGCATGCGATGTCAACGACGACTGAAGCCACGTCTTCAGGTGTATTAGAAGGTAATTCAGCTTTCTCCCATTTATCTCTAATGCCATCTACCATCCCTGTTAATGTCATCCAAGGACAAACTGCATTCACTCTGATATGATTCATAATTGGGGGGTATTTCCTCATTGATCGAAGAAGTCCAATAACTCCGTGTTTTGTAGCTTGATACACAAACAGCCCCGGTGATTCTTTAAACCCCGCCACGGACGAAAAAAGAATCATGCATTTATCATCGGTGGAAAGCGATATAGCACCTTGCTTGAGATACACAGCGGCAATACGAGCAAAATATATTGAACCAAGTAAATTAACATCAACCAAAGCGGTCGTAGGTATCCTCTTGACAGATTCCAAAGTTGTATCAGGATCAAACCAATTTCCAATCTCAGTCAGAGCAGCAGTGTTAACAGCTACATCCACTTTCCCAAATTTCCTGTACGCAGTATCAAATAAGTTCAACACCGCATCGTAAGACGACACATCAGTCTGTACGAAAGCGACGCGCGCACTCGCTGACGGATCAGATTTTATTAAAGACTGAACAAGCGACTCTGCTGCCGAACTCGAGATATCGCCAAATACAACTTTGCACTCGCGCGCGAGAAAGAGCTTCACAGTCGCTGCACCAATACCATTTGCCCCGCCGGTTAAAACGACTACTTTTCCTTCAAGTGTGCGATAAGCCTGCGGTTCGACCACAAATCTGCTCATTCTGTCGTGTTTTTTTTTTCTTCACAGTGCTGTTGAAAATTTAAAAGCAAACACAGCAGGATATCTCGCGACTGATAAACCTGGGGAAACACTGATAAGTGGGGGAATTGTCCAAGTCAGGCAACTGTAAACATCCCACGTCCGTGCGGCATAAGTGGGGTTTGAGCATTCTCACGCGCTGACTTTATTGCTTGAGAGTCTGTAGCGTATTATCCTCGATATGCCTTTTTTTTACTGCGCAGGACGATAACAATGACAAAGAAGATTATCGACGACAAATCTCCCATTTGCATTCCGTTTATTATCAAAAAATTAGCGGAGCATAGGGCTGGCGAGAATAAAAATGCGCCATTTTTTATTGGTTTAAATGGTGTTCAAGGTGTGGGAAAGACGACTCTGGTATGTATTTCTTGAATAATTATTTGTGGGCAATGCTAATTTGCTCAGGTTACAATGCTCGAACAAACACTTAAATCCCCTCCTTATTCATTACCTGTTGTTGTATGGTCCATCGATGATTTATACTTGACTCATAAAGATCAAATTGCGCTCGCTGAGTCAGATCCTAACAATCCACTTATTCAACATCGTGGAGTTCCAGGAACTCATGATATGAACCTTGCTAGTAAAGTGTTTTCTGCATTACAATCCGGTTCAGAAGTGAAAATTCCTCAATATGATAAATCGCAATTTTCAGGTCAAGGTGATCGTGTTGATGAAAGTAAATGGCCAGTTGTTAATTCATCTACTCAGGATCCAATCAAAGTCGTATTATTTGAAGGCTGGTGTGTTGGATTTCGAGCACTTTCTGATACGCAAGTTGAGCAGTGCTGGAATGATAGTATTAAATCGCATGAAGCTGGTGATAAATCACGAGCAACTTTGTGGAAACACAGACTTGAAGATTTATTATTTATAAACTCAAAATTACGCTCTTATGATGTTATAACTGATCTTTTTAACGCTTTTGTTCATATAGATGCTGAAAAGACAGAATATGTTTATAATTGGAGATTACAGCAAGAATCTGAATTACGTGAAAAGACAGGCCGCGGAATGGCTGATGATGAAGTCGTTAAATTTGTTGATGGGTATTATCCTGCTTATGAATTATACACTGAAGGACTACGAAATGGGGTCATTCAAAGGAAGGAATGCCAATTGCGATTGATAGTTAAAGAGAATCGTAAAGTTGTTGATTCAATCGTTATTTAAAAATAAAAACTGCTCCTTTTTTCTTACAAATCTTGAGGTACAAGTTCAACAATATATCCATCTGGATCTTTCAAAAATACAATTTGTTTGAAAATTTTATGATAATTTTCATCAATTTCTCCCCTTCCAATATCTTGATCTTCTTCCCATTTACTCAATGGAATACTATCTCGATCAGAGACTTCTAATGGTTTAAAAACTTTCGCTCCCATTTTCGTTAATCTCTCAACAGCTCTCTCAACATCAGGCACCGTAAATCCCAAATGTCCAAATCCTAATCCTCCTCGAAGCGGATCATTTCCAGTATTAATGTACCCTTCGTCTTGCAATTCACTACCATGAACATGATATAATTCCAATAATCCCAAAGTATGTTGCATAACAGGCAACGTATCCAGCGAGAATTTTTCCAAATCAGACCGATGCTCATCAGTCTGCGGATATCCCAAGTAATAAATAGTAAAAGGACCAGTATTCATTGTAAACAAAATCCTCATTCCCATAGCTTCTGTATAGAATGGAATTGAAATTTTAGGATCACGAATTCGAATCATAAAATGATTTAATCGATATTTGGTTTCTGGAGCATCTTTTAAAAGCGGTTTTTGATCAATGTATCCTCCTCCAGCCGGTAAAAACTCCCCTTTGGGGAATGGTGTAACTGGCATTTTCTGCAGACTTGTTTTCAGTATCAGATTGATTTATCGTGGATTATTTCTCGTTATAACAACAGCCGCACGAAGAATGTGGGGAAAGTCCCATACAAAATTATCCTGCCCCACTTAAATCCTTATCAACCCCTCACTCTGCAATAGGCAATTTGTTTATTTACTGTTCATTACAGTAATTTGTTTACAGTTTTTAAAACCCATCCTCCCGAGACCTTTGCCCCCACCAAAGCTCAAACTGTTCATCTTTATACCCCTCGACTGCTCCTGATCCGATTTTTTCCCGAGCTAGTAAAACCTCCTTACAATATCTTTTCGTGTACCTTCCATTTTCTAGATTTTCTTGAACGCTGCGCATACTATTTTGTAATACCGTATTATTTGAAAAAAATTGTACATTAGGAATCACTTCGCCTGTTTTTGCGTCACATGTTTTATCAATGGAAGGTAGCAATTTCATTAATTTCTCACGTGACGTTTTCGGTAGCAAATTGTAGTTCTGTTCATTAACAAGGGTCTATAAATGTTAGTACTATACTCTTGTCCATATCTATAATATATACATACAGATAAATCAGGAAGATTTATTAACGGTGAGTTTATACTCGTAAGCATAAACTCAGCTTCATATTTCCGGTCAAACTTTGTAGATTTCTTTTTAGCACGATATGATTTTGTAGTCGATCGAGGTGAATTATTATTCGAACGCGGTAGTGATAAATCTTTGTCTTGCGAGTGAGAAAAAGTCTCTGCAGGTGGTTCTTGAGTGTAGTCCTCTTTAGGTGGAGTTTTTGTTGTATTTGTTTCAAGTTGTTCAAAATCTACCAATTCCTGATTATTTTCATGATCAATTTTATCATCCGGTTGTGCTGTACTCTCATGATTTTCAGTCAGTTGCTGGAAATCCTTAGAAACCCGCGACATCTCTTGCTGAATCTGATGACTTGTGTCTTCCGTTTGAAGCAATGTGTTTGTTGATTTATCAATTTCATTCAAATTAAGAAAATCTCCAAAATCGCCTGTCACGTCATGACTGATTTCATTATTTGCGTCTATTAAACTATTTGCTTCATCCAACTGCTGCGAATCACTCAAAATAAATTGGTCTTTAGAATTACTTTTCAGCACCAAATTGTATTGACTTTCAAAATCAGACTTCTTAGCAAGTTGTTTATGGATCCAGTTATTCTCCTCATCTTGTTCTCGTGTCCGATCTTCTTCCTGCTCTTCAACCCGTTTTTGTAGAAATTCTTCATGCAAATTATCTCTATCAGGTAAACTCACATCTTCAATCACAGACACATCATCAAGCTCAACGTCATCATAAATATCATGAATTAAAGATAATTCAGCTCCGGGATTGTACTCTGCATTAACAACTGAATCTCCAGACCGCACTTCTAAACTGGATTCGGATAGTTCATCGCCTCCATCATAGCCAGGATCTTGTACCTCATCAATATCCATTAACGCAACACTATCAATTTCAGGCAAAGAAGATGGAACTTCACTATCTTTGCCTGGTGAAATTGGTGATCCTGGTACAAATTCATCTGATGAATCGATATCCGCTGAAATCTCGATAGCAGCTGATTCTGGAGGTGTTTTATATACCTGAACTTCATCATTCAGGTCTTCATTACACCTCGACAAATTCTCAATCACGGGCTTAGACTGCATATCAGACAATTGAGTTACGGAATTTTCATCAGCCGCCGACATCACTTCATCCACACTGCAAACACCTTGAGTATCAGCAATTTCGTAATTCAATGACTTTTCAAAGATTTCAGGAATTAATTGTGTTTCAGCTTCTTCACTTTCCGAAAGTTCTATAATTTTTTGCGTCTCGTCCACTCCAGAACTATCTTGAGTATCAAGAATAACTTGCGTGTCAACTTGACTTTTTCCCGGATGTTCAGATATAGCTTGAGTATCAGCAAATTCACCATACGTAGAAATATCTTGAGTGTCTGCTATAACTTGGGTTTCAGCAGGTTCAGAAAAATCTTGAGATTGGTAAACAACCTGCGTATTAGCATACTGACTTTCTGCAGAATTGGTAATATCTTGAGTATCAATTTCCGCATCCTGAATGCCAAAAGCTTGACTTTCAGCAGGTTGAAAAGTGTTTTGAGTTTCAGACATAGCCTGTGAGCTAGCATATTGATTTGCTGCAGGCTCACATGTATCTGCAATAGGTGAAATAGCCTGCGCATTAGTAAATCGACTTTTGGCAGGTGCAGATACATCTTGAGCTTCCCTCGTTGTTTGAGTATCAACAGGTCGTTCCAAAAAACCCTGAGCTGTAAAAGCTTGAGTGCCAACAGGTCCCAAAATTTTAAGAGTATCCGCCATACCTTGAATGGCAAACGCAGATTTTGTACCTGCAGCTTGATCCTTTATCAACCCAACTTGACGCTCACCAATCCCTGTGTCCGAAATAACTTGCGTATCTGAAATTTCTATCGTTTTAGGTTTTTCTCGCAATTCTTCAATCTGACTTTGCTCTTCGCAAAGAGCTTGAGCCTGAGCAACCTGTGTTTCCGAAATCTTTACATTATCTTGGGATTCAAATCCTTGATTGTGTAAAAAGATTTGAGTTTGTGGTACAGGTATGTGCAAATTAGTCTGAGATTCATTCCCGTCTTGATTTTCATTTACATTCTCTTCATATTTCTCAGCCATTTTATTAGTAGTTGTAGCAAATTCTTCGCCGAATGGAACTTCAGGCACTTTCCCAAGAGATCTTCTTCCCTTGTTCTGAATTTTACTATATTCACCATCGTTGTTAAAATAATCAGATAAAGAGGGTAAATCAGAAGGTGGATCAGATAATTCTGAATTATCGTTTTCTGATACGCAATCTTGATAGCTTAATCTGCGTCGTTTAGCTGGATTATATCTGTTCACGGCTTTGGGAGATTTATCAATTGACGACTTAAAATCCGATTTGACTAATGTCTTTATTGGATTGGTATTTCGCGTTGGTCTCCCGGTATACAATGCAGATTTATTTGACTCATTTTTCCCACCAATTGGCACTTTTCTACCATCTCTAGCACTTCTTTGTTTCTATAAAGATCATTAGTTGAAATTCGACCGGATCAAACGAGAAAACATACAGAAACACTTCTCCGGGGAATAGTCTCCGCAGCTGAATTAGCATTAGATTGCCTATTAAACCTCGTCGTCACCATCTTGAGAAGATTTTATGTCATCGAGATATTCTTGACGAAAGAGTTGTTGACTCCATTGAGTATATAACGGAGATGCACAGTTACGATTTTCAACGCGACAATGTACTCCCTATCAGTAACATGACTAAGCAATTAGTCATTAATATATATTTGATGTTACTGTCACTTGGCTCAGAGCAGTTTATTGACTACAAAAAATACAGAAACAGCTGATACAAAGACAGTGTAAACTGCACAGATGGAAATAGAGAGTAAAGATGACAATGAAATATGTGGGGAAACATAGAAGGGTTAGGACTGTATACCAAGTGGGAAGAGTCTAAACAGTAAGTTCCCCACAAAAAAAGAGAAAAACTCGCATTTAAAGCTATGATTGTTTCTTTCCCTCTTATACCCTTTGTTGCTGTTTTCATCCTGTTAAGAATACATTTTAATTGTTTATGAGAAATGCCTGTTGCTATTGTTACTGGTGCTGCTTCTGGAATTGGCCTCGCGCTGACAAAGCATCTTCTTGATGCCGGGTGGAAAGTTGCTCTTGCGGATATGAATACGTCTGTAGGAACGAAGCTTGCGGAGGAACTTGGATCTTCGGCGTACTTTCATACTACAGATGTTTCCTCTTACGAAAGCCAGGCGAATCTTTTTAGAACTACGTTTGAGAAATTCGGAAGAGTCGATTTCGTTGCTGCGAACGCAGGAATCGACGATAGACAAAGCTTGTATGAGAATGCTTTCGAGATGGACGGCGATGTTGAAATTCCAGTCAAGCCAAATCTGAGGACTTTGGAAGTTGATCTATATGGACCTATTTACAGTCTTTGGTTGTCTATTTTCTACTTTAGACGGAATCCTGGTGGAAAGAAGGGAAAGATTGTAATCACTAGTTCTAACGCTGGTTTGTATCCATTTCCGACCAATCCCCAATATGCTGCCTGCAAGACCGGCGTGAGTATTTTCATTTTATACCTGACTGTGATCTTTTTTTTTCTAACAATCTTTAGATTATTGGACTTGTGCGATCCGTCGCTCCGGTTCTTATCAAAGAAAACATTACCGCAAACTGCATCTGTCCCGCTTTTGTCGAAACAAACCTCGCTCCTCGCGATCTTCTCAAAGCCATGCCCCGCGAACACGTAACTCCAATGTCTACTGTTATTACTGCTTTTCAATCATATATTGACGACGATAAACTTACTGGACAAGCTGCCGAGTGTTCGCTTGGTGATGTCTTTTACAGACCTGTTATTGACTATCCTAATGAGAGTGAACGATGGATGTTTGAAGAGAGTTACAAAATCTGGCAAGAAGGTTACAAGCAGTAATTTAATATCCATCATTAATTTCAGTTTTATTATTAGATGCTGATATACACATTACATCATTAAATCATTGCGTAAATCCAACACTAGCAGCCGAATCAAACCCTTGAAATGACTGCGCAAGACTCTCCAAAATATCATTAAATACTTGCCTATTAATTTCATCCTCCCTTTGCCCTCCTCCAATCATACTATTATTATATGCCCCATTTGCCAAACCACTTGCAGGTGAATGTTGTGACAGGTAATTATAATCTGTTGCGTTCGTACTTGAGTCAGTGTAATAAGTAGATGTAGGAGTTTCACGAAGCGTAGGGATATCGGAAACGCTCCTAATTTGACCTAAATAATCTTGACTTTTGAAATAATCAAAAGAAAACAAGGATGGATCTGAATCTTGAGATTCTATATCTAATGCTTGAAGTGGTTCAATTTCTGGTTCAATATATGCTGGCTCAACATATGGCTCAGCAGGATGTTCAGGACTCTCTATAGCTTCTTTACAAGTTTGGCTTAGATGCCGTCGCACTTGTCTCCATAATTCCTTTAATGCACTAACATATCTTTTAGCCATATCGCTCTGTGAACTAATTCTCATTTCCACATCGCATAATTTCCTCGCTCTTTCTATAACATCAGCTCGTCTGTCTGATTTAGGATAATGAGCAAGATACACAAACATCACCGTGATTGCACAAAATACAACATATGAAATATACCAATTTGATCCAGAAAGTGTACTAAAATCGCCCATATCTGCAACGCCCAATGCTGCGTCCAAACACTTTTCTTGCTGCGCTCGCCGTCGTGTTGATATAGAGCATGCATACAGTTTTGGCTTCATTAATGAGCTATTAGTTAACTCGAAAAGATTTAAGGACGGCCTATAAATTAAAATCAACGCATGTGCATGCGCAATATGAACAACGTCAATTTGCCGAGCATATAAAAGTCGAACTCCGTTGGTAGAAGATAACGCATTGGCTCTTAAAAAATCAGGTAGCTTTTCTTCCCACTTCTCAACATCCATTGCCAAGTTATCGATTATCTCTTCTTGCTCTTCATTACTTCGATCGGAATTAGAATACAGTTTCCGCAGGCCAGCTCGAATAATTTTAGCGATTCTCGCATGTGCAATTGGTGAATGCATCAAACTAGGTCTGGATTGAGCATCCCCATAATCCATAGCACCTATTGCATCTGCGGCTGCATTTCCATCTGTTTCAGAAACTCGCTTTAAAAGTGTATAGCGAGCCACAGCAGGAAGCTCAACAGTAATATCCTCCTCAGCCCAAGTTAATGTTTTTCCCAACATTGTACACATGTATGTTTCTAAAGTATAAGTAGTCCAAAAACAACGCTTGCGAAGCTCACTTCCCAATCTATCCCAAGTTCGAGGACGGTTTGTACCCAATGCGGGATCGCAACGATTCAGATCGAGATTTGTAGCAATGTTTTTCACTTTAACTAACAAATCCCAGGCGGCTTTAACATGCGACGTAGTGAGCATGTACAAACACATAATAGATTGGGCTTGGAGTTTAATTAGCATATCTTCAGGACCAGGATCTAGTCGAAGTTCATTTCGCGCAATTAAGAAATACTGCTTTGATCGATATCTTAATAGCCCGCGTTGATCAGGTGCATTCAAACGACGCCCAACAGGAAACAAACAGCCCATTGCAAAAACAGAAAACATAACAGCAGATATCGTACGATCGTTGAGTAATCTCTTTCGAACATTTTCTTCAGCAGAGGTACGTTTTGGAATCGAGGTATTTTTCGAGTCGTCAAGATCAAATGGTGATGCGTCAGCATGAAATCCACAATCGATCCATTCGTACACTAAAGGACGATGGAGAATTCGATAAGTTGGGCTTGCGTTATCAAAGTACCATAAAGCAAGGTGATACGCAAGTCTTTTAGAAGGCAAAGCTAGGAATTTGTAATCAGTCTCACCTAAATTTGCATCGTTAAACCAAAATCCTTTCAAGTCGTCGTCGCTTTTAGCAGCTGGCTGCTCAGGTTTTCCAGGTAGATCAACGGGGATATGAAATTGAGTAGTTCCATGGAATAATAACTTTCGAGTTTCTTCCTTTTCTCTGGCGATTTCTAAAGGTTCGCTCGGACCACCATCAATTGGGGCGGCATTGTGAACAAACAGCAATTTCGAAGAGTCATCGAGAAATCCGTCAGCGTCTGCTGATTTCTTGTCGTCGTCGAGTGTTCTGTCTATGCTATTTATATCGTCGTAGCTCTTGATGTTTGTTTGACTGTCGACTCTTGTGATGTAGTCCGGCCGCAAACAATCATAAGAATTGTCGTCAGCGGGATCAGTCTGCACGGCAGCAGATCGCATTGGTGCTGTGTATGCTCCTCGAGTGTACTTTGAGTTGTATGTGCATTCTAAAAACGTAAGTCAGGATAGGACTGAGACTACATAACGAAGGACGCGTACTTGAATGAATCTTTGTACATCTTGCACAAGGCTGGGTTCCATCGCAACGAATCTTGCGTCTATAAACAATCAGTACAACTGCACAAATACTATTTGGCAAACAAGCATACGCTTTACAGACATCGCATGCGCGCGTCGAGTTCTTCCTCTGCCGCTTTCTTGCGCTCGAGCGCGAGTCCGGCGAAGTTGACGGACTCGTCACTCGCTTCTGCTCAGACATTTCGCTGATGACCCGGAGAATAGTGGAAGAATGAGCATCACAAAAAAACCCTGTTTAAAACAATGAGTGGGAGTTCAATGTCGAGATGCTATCGCGGAGTAGTCCGTTGGGAGCGGATAAGCTGGCGTTTCCGCCAAGATGTAGGGTCATCACTTACCTAATACGCGTACGTAATTCACTGCGGATCTATCACATAAGCACGCGCCAAGCACACACTGGGCACAAAACCCTATGAAAAACCCTAGGATAGGTTCTAGCCGGTTATCCGAGTAAGGGGCACAAGCAGGTCACATGCCTACAAATTTACTGACCGAGCAGACTATGCCCAAACGAGGAAAGCATATATAAATACCCCACATTTCTATGGCTGGTCCCCGCACCAACGGCTTGCGGCACGATAAGAATTTTGTGGGGCTCCATGTGTGCATATAAAGACCATTTGTTTGGCTGCTGCAACTTTCTGCTCGTCACCAGCAACTCGCAGCAATGTCTCCCGTAGCAATCAATCGCGCGTCCATCGACGAGCAGCGCAAACTCAAGTGCATCACTGTTGGCGCGGGAATCTCGGGCATTTTGGCCGGTATCAGGCTGCCGCAAAAGATAAAGAATATTGATCTTACTATCTACGATAAGAACGCAGACGTCGCCGGTACCTGGTACGAGAACAGATATCCTGGCGTTGCATGTGGTGAGTACTCCACCGAACGATATCAGTTCGCATTCTGACCCCTGCGCGCTCCAGACATTCCCGCACACTCTTATCAGCTTTCCTTTGAGCCCAACCCGAACTGGAGTCATTTCTACGCCCCCGGAAAGGAACTCTTCGATTATTGGAAGCACGTCGCGGTCAAGTACAATGTCATGAAATACGTCAAGCTCCTGCACAAGGTCACCAACGCCGAGTGGGATGAGTCGCGGTCAAAGTGGGTGGTCACCATCGAGAATCTCACCACCAAGGAGACTTTTGTGGACGACTGTGATATTCTCTACGTCTGCGTCGGCACTCTTAATGACTGGAAGTGGCCAGATATCAAGGGTCTTCACGACTTTAAGGGCGAACTTCTTCACAGTGCGGCTTGGGACGTCAGCTGGGTTCCTGATGGCAAAAACATTGCTGTGATTGGAGCTGGATCCAGCGCTATTCAGATCATTCCCGCTCTGCAGAAGAAGGTTAACAGACTTGACAATTACGTCCGTGGAAAGACTTGGATCTCTCCTCCTTTTGCTGCTGCTGAAGTTGAGAAGCATACCTCGTCCGAGGCAAATTGTAAGTAAGCAAGTTAATTCATGCATAAAAATATTAAATACTAATATTTATATAGTCGAGTTCAGTGCAGACGAACTCAAGCGGTTTAAAGAGGACCCTGAGTTTTTTCTTACTTATCGCAAGGCAATTGAAGATGAAATCCAAGGTGCTCATCACACTACGTTCATTGGGCCCGATTCAGATAATGCTGCAGCCTTGTTTAAAAAGACTATGGAAGCTAAACTTGCCAACAGACCTGACATTTTCAAAGCATTGATTCCTAATTTTCCTCCAGGATGCCGTCGTTTGACACCCGGACCAGGATACTTGAATAGTTTAGTTCAGCCCAATGTTGAGTTTATCACTACTGGAATTGATCGCATCACCGAGACTGGTGTTGTAACTGAGGATGGCAAACTTCGTGAGGTCGACGCTTTGATTTGTGCTACTGGATTTGACACTACATATACTGGAAGATTCCCTATCAAAGGTCGCAACGGAAAATTGCTGAATGAGCATTGGTCAAAGTTTCCTTCAACTTATCTCTCTATTACTACCGATGGTTTCCCTAATCTGTTCACTGCATTTGGGCCCAACTCTGCGCTTGGATCTGGATCATTGAGTATGATGCTTGAAAAGGTATGCGAATACATTACTAAAACGGTTGAAAAGATGTCGTATGAGAATATCATTACAATCGAGCCCAAACCCGAGGCAGTTGAGAATTTCGTTGAATTCTGCCACCAATATTTTAAGCAGACTGTATTCTCAAAGCCATGCCGTTCATGGTATAAAGGAGGAAAGCTGACTGGAGATGTTATCTCACTCTGGCCTGGGTCTTCGCTGCATGCGATTTGGGCATTTTCGCACCCCAGATGGGAGGATTATAACTACACGTATCTTGAAGGAAATCCTATGGCATGGTTTGGAGATGGATGGACAGAAACAGAGAAAAAAGTCGATGGGGATAGATCATATTATTTGAATCCGCAAGAGTTGGATATTCCCGATGAGGTTCCTCTTGAGCAGCTTCAAAAGATGGTTTAGTAGTGAAAATGCATTTCAATAAAGATAATAACGATAAAGCAAATAAAAAAAAAATAATAATATGTAGCAAAAAAATAAAGACTAGACCATTTTTTCTTCGTCGTCCTTTGTACGATTCCATATCCATGTCAAGTCACCCAATGGCAAAGCTACTGGAAGTTCCACAATACTCAACATCAGCGAAGTGAAGATATAAATCCCACTCAAGCCACAAGCGAACAACAAAGCGCCACCGGCAATGACTGCGTCTGAGCCAGCCTTAGCTTGACCGTTCGCAAGTAAGAAATAAGCAGCAGTCAAAGAGAGAAATCCACCTTCGAGAACAAAAAACAGGAATACAAATGCAATATTTGTTTTCAAAGAACAGACAAGAAATACTAGTGTAACAATACTCCAGACAACTAAGTAAAACGCATAAGAGGCCGCAAACCCGGCTGACCCCCCACCTTCGGAGAAGTCAGTTCCCGAGACGGAATATGCACCCATTGCATTAAAAGAGGGAATCAAAGTCACTCCGTACGCAAACCAAAAGCCACTGAAGGAACCAAATACCACAAAAGTGAAGCTGTTTCCCAGGAAGAACTCAAACACGGCGGCGAGGCCGACCATGAGGCCTCCGAGGAAGATGTATGCTCCAGTGGTAGCGGCTCCGTTCCCACCGGCACCGCGCCAGCCCATCAGGTCCATTCCCAGCGGAGTGATGCAGAGAGTGAAGCCCACGACGCCGAGTGGAGTCGGGTTGGCAAAAGTCTGACGAAGAGCACCTTTGACTTCTGTTTTCGGGGAGAGATAAAGCTGCTCAAAGAGCTCAGCTGGGATGGTAACTGTTTGCGACGTGCGCACGCGCTGGAGAAGGTCATCGACGGTGACGGCCGACATTTTTGCTGGGTTGCTCGTTTGTTTGTTTGTTTGTTTGTATGCTGTGCGGGCACGCCGAGAGTATTATAACCCGCTGCAATTCCCCGCATTCTGCATTAGGACGAGTTGGCTATTCTCCGGACACCGGATGCGCCAAACGAGGAGACTGCCCGTCGCCCGTGTGACAGCTACAGCGGCCCCTCACTCCCATTTGTATGCAGCGATCATGCGTGCGGGGTCCGGACAAGCGGCATCACAATTGCCCGCAATTTTTGCGACTGCCTATTTGTTCATTTTTTGTGCAATGCACTGTGCGATGGTGATATAACACGAATTTGGAAATAAGCAAGAAAGGCAATTATGCACACTCGAGAATAAGCACTGGCGCCCCTGCTTTTTTTTAAACTACGAGAGAGGCCCGCCCGCTGAGACAACGTTTTTGTATCACGGAATCAAGCCACTCTCAGCCACCTACAAAACCCAAAATTAAAACTAGTAACACAACATCATTTATTGGTAGGAGAAACTTCTCCATACAGCAATATAAAAACAAAAATAAAACAAAAATAAAAAACGAAACTAACACTATCTCTGAGCACTCTTTAAGCACTAGCACTAGTCAAAGTAAACCCCTTCCAGTTGTTTTCCTCCGTTTCCTCCAGCAAACTCTTGTACGCAGGAATTCCTTTCAAATAGTTCAGCATCTCAATAGGTTTGCCGGGAATATTAGCACCCATGTACCACGACTTTGCCAACGGAAACAAAGAAGTCTGCGCAAACTCATTGATATCCTTTGCATATTCTGCTTCCGCATCGGGTTCCGCATTGATCACCTTGATGTTATTCTCCCGAGCGTAATTGATCATGGATATAATGAAATCAGACTGCAATTCAACGCAAGTGGGGCCGTTGGAAAACGCAGTGGGTGCTTGCGGTCCATAGGTGTAAAACATATTGGGAAATCCGTGAATAGAAAGACCAAGATAAGTAGAGGTTCCATTTGCCCACTTGTCAATCAATTTCACTCCATTTACTCCGCTCACGTTGATCATTTTAAACGAGCCAGTAACCGCATCAAATCCAGTAGCAAGGATAAGCAAGTCAAACTTATACTCATTCTTTGTAGTTTTCAATCCAGTCTCTGTAAATTCAACAAGCGGTTCGGCGCTGACGTCAACTACATCAACGTTTTCCTTATTGAACTGTTCAAAGTAATTCTGCTCCAAAGAAGGACGCTTGGTGCCAAATGGATGAGGAGCAACTTCGGGTGCAAGAATCTCAGCTTTGCGAGGATCAGCAATTCTCTCGTGAGCCTTGCGGCGCCAGAAATTATACGCTTCAGCGTTTGCCTCTGGATTGAAAAAGACGTCTTGATAAGTAGCAACCCAGAACTTGAATCCCCCAAAATCAAACAGCGACTGATAAAACTTCTCACGCTCCTCAGGTGTATCATCGAAAGTATCCTTTTTCGCAAAATCAAAATGAAACCCAGAAAAGCTCTCATTGCGCTTTTTGAACAGTTGAGCATAGTTGCGCTTATCCTGCTGGGAAGTTGAGCGGTCATATTTCTCCTGATGCATAGGCAAGACCAAGTTAGGAGTACGCTGGAAAACGTAGAGCTGTTTGCAAACTTCTCCTGCTTCCTGAGTAATTTGAACGCCAGTAGATCCAGTTCCAATCAAAGCAATTGAGCGACCAGTCATGTCAACACCAGTCTCGGGCCATTCGTTCGAATGATGAACTTCGCCTTTGTACTTTGAAAGCCCTTTGAAATCAGGAGTAAAGTTCTTCGACGCAAAGCCGATGCAAGGCAAAAAGAATTGAGCCCGAGCGCGTTTGCCATCGCTAGCACGAATATCCCAGGTCTGAGAACTTTCATCCCAAATAGCATCAGTGACACAAGTGTTGAAATCAGTGTCCTTTGAGATATCAAGTACTTTATCGACATGTTTGAAATACTCGCGTAATTCCTCCCAGCCCGGGAAGCGCTCTGACCAAGTCCAGGTATTGTAAACTTCGGGAATAGAAAGCTCATAGACGGGAATATCAGAGTCTACGCGAGCTCCGGGATAACGGTTCCAGTACCATGTTCCACCAACAGCCGGAGCCTTGTCAAATATGTGGGTCTTATAGCCCAATTTGCGGAGATGGTGCAAAAGATAGCATCCGGAGAAACCGGAGCCGATGATGAGAACGTCGTAGTAGGGAATGTCGGCCATTGCAGGGATAGTGAGCCAACCCAAGCAGCAGAACAGCGCTCTCTTTATAGACTGCCGCCGCCGTCGCCGCGGCCAGCAGCCGCTTTTGGCGGATGAGCGGCAGAGTGGTGCATTTTGAAATTTCCTGTTTGTTGAACCCCGGATTCTAATGCAGATCGAGTAATTATTCTTCCAAAAATTAAGTATACTAAAAACCCTAACGAACAAAACTTAAAGAATGCGGGGTAAAATCTTTCACCGTGCGGCTCGATGTGGTCACGTTCTTCGACGACGAAGCACGTGCGGCACGCACAATCAGTAGTAGTTCCGCTAACCCGCGGGTTCCGCTATCGGCGGGGACCCTCTCGGATATTTATAGTCTGCGTTGTTCGCCTGCAAGCAGTTTGCTATGCATTGTAGTATTCGCAATGGTTTCCACAAACGTCGCTGAAGATATCGGACTCGCTCCAGAGTGGACAAAGGTAGGCAATTCTTGTGTTTTGTAATGCAATCGTGTACATAGTACTGATAATTGCAGTGGGAAAATGGTATAGGCGCACGTCCTCTCCTTTCCGGAGACGTATTCAACATGCGCAAGCAAATGACTGGACTCAGTCAAGCTCTGAAAGCTCAGTGGGCTACTTATCACGTAGTTGATGGTGTATCCACAATCGACTTGAAGACGCCTTGCAATCTTGACATCCGCATTTACAAGCCAGACGACTCTATGGGATCCCTCGTTCCGCTTGGAGTGTTTTTTCATTGTGGCGGCTACTGCATTGGTGGCATTGAGGTTGAAGACAGTGAGTTTTTTTGATCTACATTTTTCTGCTTATTGGCTGCTAATTATTGTAGACCTTGTCCGCAACCTGTGCAAACTCTCTCAAACGGTGATTGTCTCTACTCAATACAGACATGCTCCAGAATTTCCTGCTCCAACTGCTCTTGATGACTGTGTCCGCGTCACAAAATGGGCTGCGGAAAACGCTAAATCGTGGGGTGCTGACGCTTCAAAATTGTACACCATGGGTACATCTGCCGGCGCTGCGCTTTCAATTTCAGTCCCTTTGAGACTATACGATGAAGGCAACGGAAATCTTGTCAAGGCCATTATTAGCCTTTCTCCTTGCAACCTTCATCCAGACCATATGGGCCAATACAAGTCGATGCACAAATCATTCGACAATTCAGCTGGCAGATATCCGGTTATTGATATTGATTCCATGCGTACATTCTATTCTACATATAACGCTCCTCTCGACGACAAGTATACTTTTCCTCTTGGTTACCCTGATTTGTCAGTCTTGCCTCCTACCTATATCGTTTCTGCTGAATTTGATCCTCTGCACGACGATGCTGTAATGTATGAAAAGGAGGTAAAATCTCGTGGAGGAAATATTGTGAGGAAAGATTACGCGGGTATGCCTCATGTATTTTGGTTGTTTCCGCTTCCGCAGTCTATTCAATTCTTTGAGGATACAGCGGGAGCAATCAAAGCGCAGTTCAGCTAAAATCCTAATAGCGTACAAAATGACTGTAGTTGAGGGCAGTTGTCCTCTTCTGTAAATTAGTCTTAATAAGTTTATTACATTATATCTGTTTCAACTTTTTTAACTTTCTGTGTTTTATGCCGCGATATTATTTCTAAAAGACTGTAAGACCGCATTCAATCTGAGCCGAATGATAGTATGCCATATAAATCATAGTGTAATATATAATTCGCGATTCACGTAGTTTAGATGCTTTGCATACAGTAGGAAAACCCTATAATGATCAAACCCTAAGGTGAAACCTACTGAAAACCCTATCAACACCCTAGGAAAATCTGTGCTATATAGGGTTATATGATTTGCGTGGAGTAAAAGCTTAAAACCCCTCCTTCGGCGACTGCGCGCTTCCCAGACGGCCGATAAAAATCACGAGACAAATTACGGAGTTTAATATGTTGGATAGGCCTCACACGTCACAATCTAATGTCATTCTGCAGGCATTCCGCAGGCTCATGCGGGCGGGCGGATGTTTAATCAAAAATTGCGTTATTAATTAGTATGCGCTCTTAAGGTGGTTTGGCCGACGGAAGGCTAGATACCTTAGGCTATATTCTTTTGAAGCGCAATATGGTGAAAACTAACGGCCGCAAAAAGTTGTGATTTAAAACTCTGGCCAAACCAACTTGAACAAATTCAAACCATGCAATTATAAATCGCCAAACAAATATTGATAATATACAAATAAACTCAAGTCAAGAATCTGAATCCTGTAGAACCATCTAATCCATCAACCATTTCACCTTTAATAAGCTTCTTGTTAAGACTGTTCAAACGTAACTTCAAAATAGTGGCAGACGCAATTCCCAAAAATGCAGTAGCGATGCAAACTGAAAAACCAGCGTAGAAATGAGGCGATGCGTTGTTGTAGAAAATATAAGGAACAAATATATTAGGAACATTTCCTCCAATGTTTACACATGCAACAGCTGCAGCACGCTTAATAGGAGGGCGAGGAATAGAAGATGACAGCCATGCATATCCGAGCGCCCATGAATTGTAGACCTGCAACAATAGCATCATAGAAATATAGCGAGCAGCGGTTTGAGTAGTTGCAATTCCAATGACGAAGCCAATAAGCGCAAGTGCAGGGCCCCAAACAAAATGCCAAAAGCGTTCTTGCTTCGCGTCAGAATGGTAAGAGTTGATGACTGAAGTGATAGCGACGAGAACCCAAGGGGGTGCAGTAAGTAAATAAGTCTCCTCAGTACCGTATCCAAGGGATTTGACAATAGAAGGAAAGACGGTGTTGATACCTGCAGTCGTGGCTAGGAAAAACATCATGCAGAAAGACATGACAACTTTGAAATCCTTACAGGCAAGTAAAAATCCCTCCATAGCGGCCTTGAATTTTCCAGGAACAATAACCTCCTCACCGCGAGCACGAGCTTCCACTTCTTTAGCTGCCTTGTCGTCATCTGCCTGACCGACATCCTCAATCATACGGATAACTCCAAGAAGACGCTCCTCTTTGGACAGCCATTTGGTGGTAGCGGGAAGTTCAGGAAGGACAAAGATGGCAACAATAGCAATGGCGACAGTGATAACACCCTCAATAAGGAACAACCAACGCCAAGCCTCAAGACCGCGAGCACCATCCATGTTCTTCATGATACCATAAGCAATAAGTCCAGAGAAAGCACCAGAAATCCAAGAGCCACAAACAAAAATTGCAGATCGCTTAGCAATCTCGTGTTTGGTATACCAGCAGGAGAGGTAAAACATAACACCAGGGTAGAACACAGCCTCAGCAAAACCGATCAAGAATCTAACAGCAAATAGTCCACCAAAGCTGTGAACAGCAGCAGTGCAAGCAGAAAGCACACCCCAGATAGCCATAGCCAAAGGTAAGTAAAGCGAAGGCCTTCCGAGCTTCTCGAGAATCAGGTTGGAGGGAATCTGCATGAGAATGTAACCGACAAAGAGAATAGAGACGCAGCTGGAGTAGTCTGTATCGGAAAGGTTGAGATCCTCGCGAAGGGTTCCAAGTTTTGCGGCGGCAATGTTATTACGATCGAGGTAGCTAGGAAGAATCAGTAAATGTTTCCGCAATACTTTAAACAACGAGAAACATACTTACTTGAGGATATACATGGCAACAACAACAGGCATAAGAGTATAATCAATCTTACGCTTCAATTTCTTCTCCATGGCTTCGCGTTCGATGGTACCTTTGGCAGGCACAACAACGCCATCAAACTCTCCAGCCAGATCGCCCAGGAGCTGAATAGGATCGTATTCCACGTTCATGACCGAGGACTTTTCAGCCATGCCGCCGCTCATTCCTTTCTCAAAAGCAGTCATTTTGAAGAGAAAGAAGCAAGAGCAGTGACCAAGTTAAATACATTGAACAGCAGGCGAGAGCCCAAATATATAACTAGCGAGAAAAGCGAAGATTGACCCCCGCGTTTTTACCCCAGACTCCCAGCAAAAAGTTCGGCGGCTATCGAGGATGACCGTTAGCGTGGGATGCCCCAGGCGCCACTGCGTGTGGGCGACTCGCCACCGCCCCTTGCTCCTGCACTGCCTGGAAAGTGTATTTGATTTACTCGCTTTGTTTGCTTCCATGCTTTGTTTCTATAAAGAAAGCCCAGCAAAAAAAAAAGAGGAAACATTATAGTACATAGGAACAGTATAGGCCACGTAAAACCGAGTTCCACAGGACAAGAAAAACCTTATATGATGAACCTCCTTCGCCGGAGACTTCTTTCCGATTGCAGATCTTTGCACTTGTGGAGTGAAACAGTGCGGGCGGTCACTATGAAATGAACTGGTGACCAGATGGCTATTAAACTATATACACACGCATCAAATGATGTAGCTGGAGATGGGGCGGGAAATGTGCGCGGGGGGTCCCGAGAAGTCTCTGCGGCACATTGTTTGGCAAACTTTGTGCTTTGACTTTGTGCTTTGAGCACGGGTAAGCCGCACTAAAACAATGGAGCCGCGTCAGATCGACAAGGACAGCCTCTGCCGTATATCATATACTCGTTTTCATACTCGCATCGTCAAAAGATCTGACATAGCACTGTGCCGATTGTGATACTGCTTGCGCTGTACTAATTTTGTTACTATGTCAGTGCCAGCTGGTTTGATAATATAACAGTAAATTCAAGTACTATATTTCGTGACTTACCAATCAGCGCAGCATATTTTATCGATTTTGGCAGTTGATTCTCAGGTGCGAAGCCAAGAATTTTGTTGAATAGATTATAGAGAAGACGCTTTCCTCAGATCTGAGTGCCTGAGCTTATGCGTTTGCCTTTGGCTGACTCATGCGTGTTTGCGCGAGAGGAGAGTTCAGTAGAAGAAGTCAGCCACATACTAAATAGAGTAGTAGTACTTCATACTTAAAAGAAGCTTCATACAATACCACACAAAAACGAAATCAGGTACCTTGGCTTAAGGCATCGTCAGGCTCCTAAAGGTGGTCCACTAATTCCTCCGAAACATTATTTATCCGACAATAATTTAAACACATATACGAGCGTTTTCATTGCTGCTTATTAATCATGCGGCGCAAGATAGTTAACGGGCGACTCTCTGCCGGCTATTGACTATCTGCCAATTATAGCAAAACAGTTTTAGCGTTATCAGTACAATCTATGCTGAACTATTATGATGAAATTTCCTAAAGTAAACTCATGTCCAAACTCCGCAACCAGAACGGTTTTCATATGCACTTAGCTCTTTTCTTGGCCGTAACAATCTGCAATAGCCGTACTGTCAATATATGATATACCGCACTTTTTTTCCAGCTCTTCATCAGCGATACCTTGCCCAATCCCTCTCTGCCGTGCTGTGAGCTCTACAATACCGATACTCTGCTTGGGAAGATTTCTCTCAATGCCGACAACATCCCATGGTGTCCACGGATTTGAACTCTCGAAGATCAGATCAATCTCTTCTAACGATCGGCCGGTAGTCTCTGGATAAAAGAAGAAAATGCAAGGAGCCAGTAGACCACCAGAAAGAACGGCAAAAATAAGGTACGTGTACGCACCGATACTGTTAATCGCAATGGGTGTGATCATGACCACCATAAAGTTGAAAACCCAGTTAGAGGCAGTAGCCAAAGCAGCGCCAGGAGCACGAACTTCCAAAGAAAGAATTTCAGGAGCGTACAACCATGGAGGGTTTGACCAACCAATAGCGAAGCAAGTGTCGTACAGGAAAAAAAAGACAATCGTAGCAATACCAGCCTTCTTATTTCCCTTATCGGCTTCGTGGACAGTACCAGTGATGACGGCAAGAGTGATAGTTAATCCGATGGCACCCCAAATCATAAGCTGACGACGACCGACCTTTTCGATAATGAAAAAAGGAATCCAGGCGGCGGCGCAATATTGTGTTTGTGAAACCGCAGCGAGAATTTTGGAGTTAAGCGGGCTGAAATGAACGGAATTTTCGTAGATGTACGCAGCATAGTAAGACACAATATTGATTCCACCAAGTTGGTTAAGAGTAAGAACACCGACTGCAAGTAAGGTTCTGTGAAGATGTTTTTTGGGTGATTTTTGAAAAATCTTCTTGAATGCCATTCCTTTTTCCATTGTCAAAGTTTCTTTTATTTCGTCAATTTCCTGGACGATATATGGATTATCAATGTCGCAATCGGCTAAAGCGGCAAAGACGTTTATAGCTTCTTCAAGTTGTCCGGTCTTGATGAGCCAACGCGGTGATTCAGGGAGAAACAAGACAAAGGACATTAGGACGACGGCAAAGACAATCTGAAGGGCGATAGGAAATCTCCAATTGACATCAGACTCGACGAAGTAGAAGCCCAAGTCGATCCTGAGACAAGTCAGTAAACCACGTAGGTAAATAAACTCAATTGAAGCAGAAATACCAATTAGAGAAAGCGATACCGGCAGTAACTAGAGCACCAGACAGCATGACCAGTTGGCCACGCGTGTCGGGCTTTGCGCACTCGGACTGCCACATTGGGACAGTTGCGGTGATAAATCCGTTTCCAAAACCAGTAACCACGCGCGCGATTGCCATTTGGACGATTGAGAAAGAAGATGCTTGAAGAACAGCACCAACAATCATAATGCCGGACCCAACAAAGATCATTTTGCGACGGCCAAACTTGTCACCGTAGAACATACAGAACAAAGCGCCGAGCATACAACCGATTTCGTAGATGGCAATGACGGCGCCCTGGATAGTTGAATTGTGAGACTTTTCTTCGCTGGTAAGGAAGGAGGAGCTCGAGTCCATGCCGGGGAAGGCTTTGACAAAAGTCGGGAGGCTGAGAAGGCCGCCCATGACGCCCTGGTCATAGCCGAAGAGCCAGAAGCCAGTCCCGGCGATGAAGGCGACGGCGCGAGCGAGCCACTTACCTTTGAGGCCGATATAAAATGGAGCGTTGCCCGGCATTGGAGAAGCAATGTCTGGAGGAGGAGGAGGAGGAGTGGGGTGCTTTGCACTGCAGCAAGAACACGAGCTAGCGAACACAGAGGAATTAACGGAAATCTCGGCAAACTCAAATATTTATCGGAAATTTGCTATTGTTTTTATTTGGATTTGGTTTATGCTCTTAGTTTTGGTTATTCTTATCATGTGTCATCAAGTCATGATCGTATCTCTATTTACTTTCTGTATTTATTCGGATTTAATTATATTTTAATGAAATTATATTTCATTAAACATTTCCCCACTACTGCGCGGCTACCAAATTAAATTTGCGGGGTGCAAATCTTGAATTGTTCGCCGTTTCCACCGGATAAGCTTATTCACGAGGAAAGTGGTCAAATAGACAAGATGCTTTAGTAGGCAGGCCGCCGTCCCTACTACCAAGTCAGATAGCGGCGCTGTCTGGTCTCGTAATTCACCCTGGACACGGAGGAGCTCGGATCAATGCGCAGCGGCTGTTTGTGCACCGCGCATCTCGTTTATCAGGGGGGGATTTGTCACAGGAGTTTCATCAACAGGGTCTTATCGGAGAGTTTGTATCAGAGATATTTATAATGACATAGATATTGTATTATAATAAATTTTACCTAAACACTTCTAAACTTTCCTATAAAAAATCCCAGATAAATTAGTTGTAATAGCAATAGGGTTTTCATTATAGGGTTTAATACATTTCTAAGAGCTGGAGTGAGACAAACAGAAAGCATTTCAATGAACAAAGAACGAGGAGAGAGTAAAAAACTGGTGAAAAATTCACGGCAATCGAGCAATGACCGAACGGCTTCAGTTTGAGCATAGGGTTTTGATGTATGCGATTCATCTCACGTCCTCTCTCAATCACATGCGCACACATACTGCATAAATCTTTTCATAATGCTAGTTAACACAATAGCTCAACAACCGTGGTCTGCCTTCGCTCGCTGCGCAATACTCAACCGCCCCATGGTAATCATGTTAGAAATAGCCTTATCGGTGGAAAGCTTCCCGGCAGAGCACTCTATTATTCTTCCGCTAAGCAGACCACTGCCGACAACTCTACTTGCCTATAAGAATTATAAGTAAACATCACGTGCTTGTTGCCATAGTAACGTGTGCTTCTACTATTCCGCCTGTGCCACTACTACTGCCAATCAGTCCGTAATGTCTGAGTAATCAAGTTCAATACAGATGCCAACTGTTGCGATTCAGACTGCTATAAGCAACGAAGGTCTAGTAACCTGTAGGGTTTTATCATAGGGTTTCTATGATACAAGTTGCAATCAATTCGCTTACTGACATTCCTCTAAACGATCATGATCTGAAATCTTTTGCCGTTCTTGTAGAGCGGTCGTCTCGTCGTTAGCTGATGTACCTCTCACGTATATCAACTCGACTTTTTTGCACCTTGTTCACACAAAAGTCGACCTCAGTCACTCGCTCTACGAACTTTTAGTAGTATGCGTGGAGGCACATGGTCTTGCACAAAGCGTGCAGTCGCATCTCGTTGCGCAAGTCAAGCCTTCGTCAACTCTGCTATGATGCGCGCAATTCAAAATGGTCGATATCTCAAATTATAATCTACCTCTGCCGCCAGAATGTCGTCGCGCCGAAATTGATGGCGTAATTGATGGTACATCTTTTGCTGCCTTTCAATCAAAATTTCATCGAACTACAGGTGAAGAATCTGTGTTCTAATCCGAACCGTACAATTTCAATGTCCTCCTTATCCTATTTTCTATTAAGGGAGATACTCTTCTGTTTGTTCTGTCTCTGGTCTCGGTCTTGTGAGTATATTTCATGCACCAATAACAAGCAATTTCGACAATCATGGACATGACCGGATACTCACGTAATTATGTGGGAGATTGAAGAATTGGCTGACTTTTTGTTTTATTATACTAATTTATTTTATATTAATGATGATTTTAAGCTTTCAAATCTGCTGCATGTGGATACACTTGACGATATACTGTAGGTTAGGTACATAGAGGCCTGGCAGTGATTTTAATGCAACGAATGTGCACAGTACTAACGATATATCTAATTCTTTAATCCAAGTCGGCTTCAGTATTGGCGACAATTTCTGTATTACGATCCGTTAAGAACATTTAAATACATTCTGTCACTATTAGCTTGTAATCTCTTGTAATATGAATGCAAATCATGAAAGAGGCAGGTTAATAATTGTAATGGTTTTGGTTGAGCAAGCCGGGTAAACGCTCCTCTCCGTCGTTAAGTCAAGCTGGT
>JAKTPV010000106.1:0-38466 GCA_030556335.1 Myxozyma vanderwaltii
GCTTTTTCTTGAGCACATCTACTTTGATGTTCATGATTGTTGACAAGCCTGATGGTGAAGGCGCTGATGAACCAGATTTGCCGGCCAACATTCATGTCCGCGACCGCCACACCTTCACGATACAGTTCGTATATGTTTTTTTGCATTCTCGCAGTTAAATACTTACTAGTTTATACAGGCACACGAAACTCTGCACTACATTAATATCTGTTCTTCTCCTTCCTACTCTCACATATTGAATATTATTCTGTTCAGATAGTGTATAGATCTATATCTTACTTTCTTACATTCAAGACAGCTACTGCTTTTCATGCCGGATATTACATGACCGGACCAATTCACTCGTTGCTGTCGCCTAGCTTAATCTAATTTAATTTATGAAGGGGGTGGTCGGAATGTAATGCTATAACTTACCTCGTATCTCTGTAAATCATGTGGAGTAAAATGTAGTACGTCCGTCAGCGGATTCTCCTCTAAGGTGTCGGATGTCCCAGCGGGAGATAGTTTAGCACATTCTGATGAGGACTTGTAAACAAAACAATACACAGAATATATACCACGCAATACGCAGCAACATATTAACCAAAAGACCAGATTCGAAAAAAAAGATGCAAATCATCTGAGCAAGACAAATTCCCCAGTTACCGCAATCAGAAACCACAACTTGGAACCCCATATCGCACGCCATGGTTTATTAGAGTCTTCAGGCCACAAGTATATGTGAAAGAACTGCCTTTTGATTTCGATATCAGGCAACTAAAAAAACTGTGAGTGTTTTGAAATGGCTGTCTACCAATTCTTCTCGATTTATGTCTTCATGTATTCTTAGGGTTTTTGTCGTAGGGTTTCATCAAAAGGATGCTTAATGTACGGTGTTCAAAAATTACAATAAAACAGTGTTTGGAGGAATGGAGATTGCATTACAGCGAGTTGGCAATATCATATTGGAAATCCAGAGAGATTTATTAAACACGCTATCATAAAAAGAACAAAACAACACAAGAGTATCAAGAACCATTCATTAAAATGCATCATCTAACTTCAAACGCGGCGCAACATTCATAGAAAGCAATTCTTGGAACAAAAGTTTCGCAGCGTAAGGAATCGTAAGTTTGTAGACATTCTTTGCAGATTTGCAGGTAGTGCACCAGCCATTATATCCCATTAGTCCACATTCTCCACAGACATCAACTTCGAAAGCATCGGATGAAATCATGAGACGTTCGAGTAATAGTTGCGATGCTCCATATGCAATTAAACAATCGCGTTCCATCTCTCCTAGACGAAGACCACCATCTCTTGATCGACCTTCAGTAGGCTGGCGTGTTAATACCGCGCGTGGTCCACGAGCTCTAGCGTGCATTTTATCCAAGACCATATGCTTAAGTTTCTGGTAATAAATAGGACCAAAGAAAATATATGCCTGTAAGCATTCACCACTGATTCCTGAGGTCAGCATATCTTTTCCGGAGTAGCTATACCCCTTATCAATCAAAATCCTAGACATGTCTTCAAGTTTGCTTCCACCAAATGCAGTTCCATATTGTAGAGATCCGTCCACAACACCAGCTTTACCAGAAACCAGCTCTATCATTTTTCCGACTGTCATACGCGATGGGAAACCATGGGGATTCATGATTATATCAGGACATACTCCAGAATCCGAAAACGGCATATCTTCCTGTTGAACAATAATTCCACAAACACCTTTTTGCCCGTGGCGGGATGAAAATTTGTCACCTAACTCAGGGCGACGCGTTTGTCTTAGCAAGACCTTAACAAGAGGTTGCTCAGACTCTGAGGCTGTGATCAACACTTTATCAATATAGCTAGGTTCTGGGTTTTTATACACCACCGGACTATCTTTATAATCATTAGCAGAGGATGTCGAACCACCTGTAGCTCCAAGCATACTATCGGATGCATTGATAGGAACTTGTTTATTAACATAAATCATTCCATTCGCAACTTGCTCTCCCACACTAGGTAAACCATCATTTTCAAGAATAGAATGTTTGTAAATAGCATTTCCTTCCTGATCTTTCTTGACTCCATCTAAACGATCGTGAGTTTGATTAGAATATCTTTTCAATGTAGTAGTATTTTTCCGGAAAACCTGGCATCTACCGAATCCACGATCGATTGATGACTTATTCAAAACTAACGCATCCTCAATATCATATCCAGAATAACTCATCACCGCAACTGTCGCGTTCTGGCCTGCTGGTAGCTTATCATATTGAATAAGCTCAATAGTACGCGTTTTAACCATAGGCTGCTGTGGGTAAACCATCAAATACAACAAGGTATCAATTCTCTGAAGTTGATTATACGCAATAGCACCAATAGCTTGTTTACCCATAGCACACTGATAAGTGTTTCTAGGAGACTGGTTATGATGAGGGTACGGGATGAGACCCGCGACAGCACCAAGAACAGTAAAAGGTTCAATTTCTAAATGAGTAGAGTTGCTGTCAATTTGGTGTTCGTAAATGGCAATATTGCAATCGTTCTCCTCGTTCACGTCAAGATATTCGACAAGTCCTTGCTTAAGGAAATCGTCAAATGACATTCGCCCTTCTTTCAATGCCTATTCAATTTGTAAGTAATCGGTAAATCTATACATGGTTTAAACCGGGAAAAAATCAGCATACCTCCATGTGCTCCGATTCAACCAATGGCTTCATCTTTTCAATAATAATCAACGGTCGACAAATTCTTCCACCATCAGTTGCAATATGAACCGCTTTATGATGATGATTTATATTAAAACTGATAAATGCAGAAACCCGTCCTCGTCGTCGAAGATGCCGGAATCGATTGACAAATTTGATAGGTGTACGTGTGATACCAAGTAAAGTTCCGTTAAGGAAAATGCCATAAGCACCAGCTGCATGAAGTTCATGACCAGTAATCGTGGAAATATCTTCAACACCTAAAACGTATACCAATTTTTTGATAGGCTCATCTTCATCATCGGTTGTGATATGTGTCATAAGTGCCAAGTTTTTCACGAGACCACACGCTTCACCTTCAGGAGTATCAGAAGGACATACTACATGCAAACATTAGAATGATCATTGGTTTGAGAAAACAAAAATGACTTTCGACTTACGCATTCCAAACTGTGACGGCTGGAGTGAACGAGGACCAGATACCTTTCTGGTCTTTTCAAATTGACTAGAGATACGCGTCATCATACCCAAAGCGCTGATATAACTCAACCTACTAAGCACATGAGTAACACCTGCACGTTCCATCTTGAATCGCTTTAAGGACCAATTTCCAGTTGAAATAGCACGGTTCATTCCTGTTGTAATATTATTACTATGAATAGTGATATTCATAAGGGCATCAAACTCGCTTGTTCTATTAGGCTTTTTGAGAACTTTATCGATACTAGTTTTAAAATCAGTGTTGAATTTTTTGAATAAGTCTTCAAAGAGGAGAGACAATAACTGTCCAGCTAATTCTAAACGCTTGTTTCCAACGTAATCCCTATCATCGACAAGTTGAGGGTTAACCATTGCCATTAAAACTCTTCGTGTCATAATAGCCATGTAAATAGCCTTTTCTCTAAAGTCAAGATCATTAACCGTGATATGAGCAATTACAGTATTTGCAAGTGCTTCTACACCTTCTTGGAGCGGAGTAAGTCTGACACTCATTGGTCGACGACTCGTCTTGACTTTTGAGCCAATGTATTCGAGAGCTTGTTGTTGAGTATAAATATTTAACTTTGCGCACTCCTCCATGTTAATTGCAAAGACTTCTTGATACCGCGCATCTCCGCCCGCAACCAACTGTAAGATTTCAAAATCAGACGGAATACCGCAAGCTTTTAATGCTAATACAATAGGAATGTCTTCTGAAATCGAATTATGTTTCAGGTAAATTTTGTTGTGTTTTGTGAGAATATATGTTTTTGATTTTCGCTCGTGAGTAGAACTTGTAACTGAAGCTTGGAAGATTCCTTTCTTTTCATCCGCCTCAACGATGATTCGATTTTTACTCAACTGCTCTTGAACAAGGATTACCTTCTCAGTCCCGTTAACAATAAAGTATCCACCAGGATCGAGAGGACATTCCATTAAAGTGGCCATTTCTTGTTCATTCTTTCCAGTTAAAACACATCGTGCGCTTCGTAACATAATCGGCATACGGCCAATTTCAAGACCTTTTCGAATAACAATTTTCTTGCCTCGAGTATATTCAACGTCCACAAAGACAGGAGCAGCGTACGTTAAATCACGTAATCTACATTCATGAGGATGAATACTAGTAATCAAACTATTCTGTTCTTTTCTTTGAGGCATCCCAACACGAATATCGAGATATTTTAAATAAAACTCGGGGTCAACATCACTAACAACTCGTTCGTTTGCTTGAACAATCTTTTTAATGTCAACATTCACAAAGTAATTAAACGAGTCTAAATGCTGTTTAACCAATCCTTTAACCTTCAAAAAAGCCGGAAGAAGCAGCCATTTATCCTTTTTTTAGCCAAGTTAGCAGCCATTTTGTGCACTCAGTTTTGTTAATTAAATAAAAGACTTACTTCAGCAGTCTTAATGGGATCTGCCAGACCTTTACCGTGATAAACAGGTTTTAGCAGGTCGTTAAACGACGAATCTGGGCGCGAAGCACCTTTCGCAGCCATATTTTCTCCTTTTTTCGGCAACTAAAATCAGTTCAAAATCAATAAAAGGATTAACTGGTTGTTGCAGGAGAATGTTGTTGATTACTGAGCCAGTAAAGCAAGTTTTTCTTCTACTTTATATTTTAATGAATTCGGCTTCGCTGATGTGTGAGCCGCAGTTGCGGTAGGAGACATTGAAACTCGGTTGCACACCTCCTGAATTATTGTGCTCATATTTCAATAAAACCAGTTTCATTGAGTGGGTTCTTGAATCGAATGACTAAAATGCAGAATCTCGAAAACAAATTCGTTTTGTGTACTGTTCTTTCTCCTTGAATTGCAGTCGAAGCAGTATGAAAGCTTTAACTCGAATAAGTCGCTTAACTGTTACCGCTCGAAGGTTTTCTACTTGCTCAGTCCTTCGAAATTCTGACGTGGTGGCTGCTACGTCTGGCTCGGGAAAAGCTCAGTACTTAGCACCTCCACAGTATGATCTTAAGCATGTTGTTGCCAACACAGACGCATATATAACGTCATGTATTCGCCGTCGACTGGCCCATGTCGCAGAAACTATTCCTGTAATTGTGAAGCTATATCAAGAAGCTAATAAATGCCGAGAAAAGCGGACGGAAATTTTTACGGAGCGGAAACAGCTTCAAAACAAGATGAAAGGAATTTCAGCAGAACAAAGAAAGGAGGTAATAAATCGATTGGCAGAAATAAAAAAAATTGGAACTCAAATCGAAGATAAGGTTGAAGAATTGGAGGTTCAGATAAGGGATTATATGGATTCTGTGCCTAATTTATTACCAAGCGACAGTATAGCAGAGACTGAAGAAGTTATCAGATATCTTTGCCCACCACCTCCATTAGGATCCCCTTCAGAAATCAATGACGACGTGTTTGTTCGACCAATAGACTACGAGGATCGAAAGCGACCGGATCACGTTGATATTGGCATTGAACTAGGTCTTATCGATTTAACTACCGCATCAAAAGTCTCCGGCCATGCATTCTACTATCTTATTGGAGACGGTGCTTTATTAGAACAAGCTCTTGTTCAATATGCTTTATCAAAGGCTCGAAAGAGCGGGTATAAAGTTATGATGCCACCGTCAGTCGTACGCCGAGAGTACGCCATGGCATGTGGCTTCCGTCCCCGAGACGTTGATGGCGAGAGACAGATTTATAATTTGTCAATCGCTGGAGACATTTCTGGCGAGGATGATACTGCCGCTGGTGGACTTTGCCTTACTGGAACTGCGGAAATTCCGCTTGCTGCGTGGGCCAGTAATAAGACTTTTAGTCATAGCGAGCTTCCACTTAAAGTAGCTGGTGTCAGTAGAAGTTATCGTGCCGAAGCAGGTGCACGGGGTCGCGATACTAGAGGGATTTACCGAGTACATGAGTTTACAAAAGTAGAGCTATTCTCATGGGTTGTGGATCAAGAATCAGCCAATTCGTCTGAGATAATAACTCCAACCGTGTCAAAAGAGATGCTTGAGGAAATACGATCATTTCAAGAAGAAGTCATGTCTGATCTTGGATTGCACTGTCGAGTACTCAATATGCCGAGTAACGATCTAGGTGCTTCAGCTTATAAGAAGTACGATATCGAGGCGTGGATGCCTGGCCGAAAAGGATGGGGTGAAGTCTCTTCCGCATCTAACTGCACCGATTACCAATCTCGAAAACTGCACACGCGAGTTCGTACGCATACAGGTGACCTGGTACATGTTCACACGCTTAATGGAACAGCGATGGCTGTGCCTCGTGTCATAGTCGCGATTCTAGAAAACTTCTATGATACTGAACGAAATGCTGTTTGGATTCCAAAGGTGCTGCGAAAATATATGGACGATAGAATCTGGATTGAGAAAGACATATTTTAGCTGTATTAAAGAGAACTTGCATTGTACATAGAATTCATCATACACTTGTAAACCTAACGTACTAAATTAGTGATGCAAACGCACTCGTAGTCTTGTTTGCTATTCGGACCAACACCCCAACGGGTAAGCCCACAATTCAGTTCTCATAGCACGTTCAGGTCCATTTTGTGCCCAATATACAAACACAATGTGTAAATGACGAGAAAACGCGCACAAAGCACATTTAGACTTCGTGATGTTAAAGAGCAGAGTTGCAGAAGGTTGGTCACAGAGTTATATCTCCAGAGTTATAAGACCCTGTTCGGGAAGGTAAGAATAGAGTTGACTTGACCTCATCTTATGGGATAGTTTTTTTTTTGGTTTTTCGATATCTTACAGGACTATTTCGCAAGCACCCACATTCTCACGGAAACGAATACGCTAGGACATAAATGAATGAAGGCCGCAGTTTCGTGAAACAGCAGCAAGAACGTAAATGATGATGAAATGCACGAACCTTCGGAAATAGCCTGGAAAAATTGGAGAGATGCCCGATATGTATTCTATTAAATAGATTCCACACCAGAGATCATAGATATCATAATAGTCGATGGTAAAGAGTTATAGGTGCTTTCCAAACTGAACAGAAAATGATGTATGTCTATAATTTCTGCAGCTCCAACTAACGTTTATATTCAACAAGACATGCAATTTAATTATACATCTATATTTACTTGTATATGTATTCAACCTCAATAAGCAAATACCGTATTCTGATACTTTCAAATTCCAAATCAAGCGCTTTCTCCGTTCACATGCTCCGTCTGTTTTCCGTTATTTTTTCTCCTCAAGCCCAGATTCGATATCCAATCCGTCTGCCATATTACTCAACCACCAAGTTTCATGAGAATTGATTTTCGCAAAAACTCTCATAGCTCTATAAAATTCCGAAATAATTCGATGGGCAATAGGGTCATTATCATGAAACCTAGCATAGAATCGCTCGTCAAGTAATCCAAATGTAATAAAAATCAAATTGACAACTCGTTTACTTCCATTAACAGCCGCACTTTTGAATTTTGAAAGCATAAACAGAGCGATAACGTAAGGCGAAGATGGAGATACAGGGTAAACATCCTCTAGATCATCTTCATCTTCATACAACCATTTACATTCTTCACTGTTTCTCGTCTTAGGACGTGGACGACTAGTAGATCCATTAGAGCTGTTTCCAAATATTATATACTTTTCCGCTGATTGGATATAATGTCTGCGAATCGAAAATGGTCGAAGGTCAGCCGCAAATTCTGAAAAATTCACTCGCGAACGTGGGAGTGGTAAGTCGTAAAAGACATCACCAAACAGCATGTTGATTAAACTGCCCTGCTTGAGTGGCCAAGTTGACTTGATAATACAGCACAATGCTCGAACGAGATGAATCCACGACGTAGCTGTAAGAAGTTGCTCTGTACTCATAACCGTAGTAGAGTTTTGCGCACGAGCAGTTTCTTTAGTAGTCACATTAGCCAGTGAATCGAGTGTAAGAAAGTATGCAGTCAATAGCATTTGATCTCCTTCTTCTGAACTTAACCTTCGTTGAAGAGCAGACTTCAGTAATTTGACAGCTTCTATTTTATGTAATTTAGACCGATCTTCGGTTGCGAATTTCGCCGCTGCATCGTCCCGACATCGTCGAGTTGCACAAGTACCAGTGAAAGCCAAAAGAGCATGCATGAGAGCGTCGCATTTAAATGCCTGATCCGGAACCATCTCGCTCCATAAAGTGGTCTCGCCTTCAATTAAAGATGGCATACTCTTGCACACAGTGGTTCCATATATATACATAAGTCGCAGGTTCTCGAGGTCTAAAGTGTCTGAGCGCTGTATCGTAAGCGAGCGAATGCCAGCTGTGAGTCCAGCTCCGGCGACATGTTGCAGCGCTTCTTCACTCGCGCGTTCAGCGGTAAATGGTCCACTAGAAACAGGTTTTATCGGTTCGCGACCAGTAAGTTCCGACACCAGCGTGGATGAACTACCAGCACCAGTTCCAGCAATAACGAACTCATTTTCAAGCATGGCAGCAGGTGTCTGAAAAGAACATGTCAGTCCTAAATGTGAGCATTTCTTGCAGCGAGGATGAGTTTCGTCACATTTGACTCTTCGTCGCTTGCAAGTTCGGCACCCGGTTCTTGATTTTCGATGCGGACGACGCTTTGTACTGTGTTCATCTTGTGCGGTGGGTGGACTTGGATTGGAGTCGTCAGAAGGATTGCGCCCATTTGTCGCACTTTGCGGGTCTATTTCAGAAGTCTGTCGGGTAGTGCGTTAGTTGTGAGAATTGTCTTGTCAATACTATTACAGCGAGAAGCAAATACCACAGCAATTACTGGCTGCACACAGCGCATTTGAAATTCACCCTGCGCAGATGATGGGGATATCCGCAGAACGGAGTCAGCATTGTTCCACCCTCCATCTTCCCCAACATTGCTCGAGTGAAATGCGCCAAAATCGCCCGTCAACATATCCAGAGCACCATCTAAAAAGGGTAAAGCGCTTTGATCTTCGATTCCTTCGGCAGCACAGGCTAAGTAGGCAAATGGATCGTGAGAAGGAAAGTCATTGTCCTCGACCATTGCTGTGCCTTCTTCACGCATTTCGAGTATTCGCCGCGATTTTGCTCGGCTGCAAAAAAAATAAAATAGAAATAACTACCACAATCCTCAGTCAGCCAACAAATAAATAAACAAACAAATAACAGCCATGCAAATTGCAGCAGTTTGTACAGTTCTGCGTAGACCCTCCTTTACGCTGGAGATGACTTGCGCTAAACCTCAGTTCACACGGCTCACATTTTGGCTCTCCCATGTGATTCATATGCTGTGACTCGCAATAAACTCTATTTACATTAAAGATGGCTCAGGCCACATCTGATTAGCTTCTGTGTTTGGCGAGTGCGCACGTGATCTCAACCTTGTTCAGATGACAAACTGATGAAAATGTTGTGTTTGCGATTGAGATATTGCTGTTGATTTGTATTTTTACTGCTCTGCTGCTTAATGGTGGGTTTATTTGTAAAAGGAGTTTCGATGGTTGAAGTTGATACCGTCGGAGTCTCGACGTAGACAGGTACTTTGCAAGCTGTGGTCATGTTTCTATTATTCATATCAAATCCTGTATTCTCGTTCGCCTAAACATTATAGTGAGTATATCACGCAAATCAAAGAAGATTAACAATTCTCTAATCGTATTTCATTCAGCAAAAGAGTACAGCCACAGGCTCAAGCTCTCCATATACTTCAATATCATACACATCCGCTGTTCATAAAGCAAAAGTAAAATAGCTCATAATCTGTTTTTATTTACTTCCCATCCCATTCATCGTCAGATCCAGCCAGCGCCTTCTTTTTCTTACGAGATCCCGTCTCGTTTGATTTACGCTATGATGAATCAGAGTTAGTATGAAATATGCATGCAAACCAGCAAACTATTAAATCTGAATTTGTCTTACCTTTTTACCACTGTGTGGTTTAGCAGCATTAGTGTTTTCAGCAAGCGCGCCAACAGGGCCAGCTTGCGCTGCTAACTTCAGCTTTTGAGATCGAACTCTTACTAACGCGGGTATTCTCTCAACAACACCATCAGGTAAGAATGAAGTTCTAGCAATCTTTTGAGCATCAGAGGATGATTGCATAGCTTTGAACAGATCTCCTGGAAGAGGAACCTTGCCGGGCCAGGTTTGCATCGACCAGCCATGCGCATCTTCAAACTCACGGATAATAGCTTGAGATAAGTCAGAAAGATAATAAAGTCGCTAAGAGGAAAAAAAAAAGTGTCAGTATTAAGTATTACGTAAACCCTAAACGGTGAAGCATACCTCGCTATTCTCTGGAGATACAGCATCACGAACTTGTTTAACTCGTTGCGCAAAGTAGAAAATCAACGAGATATTCTCTTCCGTGACCACGGCGTTTAGATAAAAAACAATATATTGAGCGAAGTCTAGTAAATCGTCAATCTCAGATCCATAGTCAGGATGATGAGCTAATATATGTAAGAACCGCGGGAAGCATTTCTCAAGAGTCATAGTCTTTTGTTGTTCTGTATTTCTGTTAGTATATGTCATACCCCTTTTAATCATTTTTATTTTTAAAAGATTCAATAAATAATCTAAATAACGTACGTTGTTTAACCAATCGAGCTCGAATCCACGTTATAAGTTCATCCTTTACTTCTTCTTCAGGTTCATAAGCCATTAAAAACACAATTGGGATATATTTCTCGGGCAAAAACTCCTGAGCAAGATAACTTTTTAATTTATCAATAAAAGCTTGTCGAACTTGAAACTCTTTATCTTGAACCAATAGCGCCATTTTATTGATGTCATTTGGTAAAATCATTCGATCATAAATTGGAATCTTTGCAAGTTTAAGTAAAAATAACGCTCCTGTAAGCCTTAATCTAGCTTTAAAATGAAGTGGAGTATCTGCTGCTCTTGACATTTCTCCACTGTTGATAACTAAGGTATTTAAAAGTTTCATGACTGGTCGTGCAATTTCAATCGCTGTATCAGATTGTTCTGCAGCTCGTAATCGATTCATTAATATCCTCAACGCTAAGAGTTTAACTTTACATTCATCTTCAAGTTGTTCATCTTCTACCCATTCTTTATCTTCTTCAGTTGCTTTAGTCCGATTTTTGACTAAGATCTCTTTAATTAAAAATCCTGTAATTCTATCAATTTCAGTTTCAACGATTCCAGAAGCTCCTCGAACCAGTTCAGCTAATGCCGCCATTTGTGACAAAAAGTGTGGATCGTCGGTATCAAACTTCGTGCATGCTCCTAATAAATCGCGAGCGTATGCATGTTTCTTCTTACTACTAAGAAGAATACTAACCGCATGCTTGGCTTCTCCTGGTGTTCCTTTAGTCGCAAATTTAACCAATGAATCTAGAAATTCACGACCTTGAGGCAAATCTTCAGGATACCTCTTTGCAAATCCGGCACAGGCTTTAAGCGTATCAACACTTCCATGAAATCCAGGTTCATTCTGACTAATCTCTTGAGTTAAATCTCTAATATGAACTTTTAAAACTTGAGGCGTTAATTCCGAAATATTCTTTAGAGTCTCTTGAGCAATTGAGTTCAAAGGGTCAACCGAACTTTTTGAAATTTCAACAATAGTAGAAATATTGCTGCGATTATACCAAAGTTGACTACTTCTGTACATTAGTGGTAAAACAGTTTCAAGGATTGCTGAAGATGATTGAATGATTCGACTTTTTAATTCATTCAAAGACTTTGCGACGGTTTTATAATCAGAATCAGCACTTATACAATCTTTAATAAGTTTGTACATTCGTCGATCATTAAGTTTAATGAATTTCTCAAGATGAGAAGTTGCTTTTGCTTGATCAGGAGTTTGATCTGCAGCAAATTTCGTTGCTCGATCAAGTTTAATTTTTAGTTCCTTAGCAACCTCATCATCATCTATAACTCCTCCATTATATTTTTCGCAGCAAGATACAAAATTTTGGAAAAATGTTGCCATTTGCTTTTGACGGCTTGATAAAGCTAAGAACACCTTTTTAGTTTTTTCTTCAAGATATCTGATAAGATAAAGCATGCGCGTCACACGTTTTTGATCGTCAAGATCAATAGGTAAAAGTTGTTCATAAATGCATATGTCCATGAGCATAGTAGTCTCTTTCGAATTGACATAAAGTAGATCAAGGATACGGTTCGGAATCCATGAAAGCTGGGTTATGACGTTATGGTCTTGAGAAGCAATGTCCTCGGCAGCCATATCATAGATATTACCAAGAACCCGGATTGCCTCTGCTCGAACATTATATTTCCTATCCCTTGATCTCTCAGAAAGATTAATTAGTACACTTTCATGTCTTAATTTAAGAAGAATAGCTTGATAATTTAACTCTCCAATAGCTTTGCAAGCTGCCAAACGAACGCGCTCATCAGTGTCTATTAAAGACTTTGCGATACCTTCTACGGTTCCGTCAACAATATCAACACGATTTCCGATGATATATGCGCATCCTTCAGCCCATTTAGCTCGAACGAGCGCACTTCTATCATTCTGACGACCAAGCCACGCATCCCAGCATGAAGATTGCGATGAAATGAAATTCACTCTACCAGGAGCCTCCCCGGCAATTAATCCCACGGTACGCGTAGCAAGTAAACGAATCTGAGTGTTTTCAGTCATGATTTCTTGTTCAAGTTGTGGGATTGAAGATTGTAGCACTTCAGGACAGGCTTTCCAAATTTCAACCATAAGATTATGAGCTTTTTTCAACTCCATTAATTCAGATTCCGAGATCTCGTCAGATGAGGACTTTGCAGTTAAACCATAAGTAGCTTCAATAAAGTACTGTGCGATATGACGTGACATGCGATCACTGCAGTTAATACAAATCGATTTTGCCATATTGTATGCAGGAGGAAGTTGTGCAAGTTGCGTTTGAACTTTAGTCGAGGTACTACCATTATTCGATGCCTTTGTAGTTTGAGTCATGGCCACAGGTCGAAGAAATTGAGCAAGAATCATAGCAACTATATCCTGAGAGATAATTGGGGCTTCTTCAATCAACTGCACAAGGATTTCGCCCATTTGAAATTCAAGATTTTTCATCGCATCAGGTCTACAGTCTAGTCAATAAAAAAATAAAAAGCGCAAAGATCAGAATGAAGAAACCTTACTTTACAATATCGAAAAAGCTTCCAAAGATCTCATTCATTACATCTTCACTATTTGGTAAATCGGCGACCAAAACAATACTCTTCACTTGAGATAAACTTTCTAATAAGTAACTGTATTGTTGAAAATATGGTGATTCAGTATTTCCAAGCTCTTTCAATTGCTTTACGAAATGATCAAATATCATCTACATCGAAATCATCAATTGTCAATAATCTAATATTCCGCAAAAAAAAAAAAAAAAGAGCGTAAAAATACCTGTAACTGTGGCATAGTATAGGGAGCATCAGGCGCGAATAATCGGAGAATATCAGCCAAACAACAAGCGGTAAATGCGCGAACACCTTTATCTTTATGACGAAGAAGGTTTGTAGATACTAACTCTTTCGCAACTTTCTGTAAACTGTCAAGGTCAACGGCACCTTGGTCGAAACGCTGAAGTTCATTGTGGACCGACTATCAAAAATAAAACGTTAAACATTTAATAACATCCTCAAATGCTCGCATGTAACGCAATGTATTATCAGTACCTGTAATCTCTTCAACAACTCTCCAATAGCAATAGGTTTACCAGCTTTTGGAGCCAGCGGTTTATCAAATTTCAATGTTTCCATCCTTCTCTGCAAATTGTCGTTGCAGGGGAATCACTCACAACGCGCAGTCAAGTTTAGCCACAACAACCAGTGAACCGTCACAATCGATATAGCGGAATTTTCTTTAGATAAATCTGTAAATGTATTTAGCTGCTAGTACGTCAGTCAAAGCATTTTAGAAGACATCGAAAGTTGGCTCTCCACAAAACACATTGCATTTTCTTCATAACCACCAATCGACGCGGTTGTTTCATATTAGTTCGCTGCTCACCTTTGAGATTATACACCAGAACAGTATTAATTCCCTTATTCAAGTACTCAAAGCAGACAGATTACGTGAATATCAACAACGCCTTTACAAACGCACCGAAAATGAAGAAGCTGCGTCGTGCGATCGAAATCAAAAGATGCGCGACACCGACGCGTCAACTCCTCTGCGACCTTTCGCGCAGAAATAAAGTTTACATCACATGATATTTCTTGTTAATTTGGAATCATAATTCTTACCTACTAAGTCTGGTCAGCTGACTTTTCACGTGACGGTTAAATGATGAAGAAAGAAATGTAAACAAACACTCCTGTCGCCAGAATTGCCCGCGAGAATTCCTCTCTTTCCTTCACCCTACGTCTTCCACACACCGGTTTTTCCAATAATCTAGCCCTTTTTTTCGAAAAATGTATCGTACTTAAATACTAGCAGCTGTTTCAAGCCACGCGATTCATTTTTTTGTCGGAAATGGAATGCTAAGAAAAATATGCTGCAAGCACCTTCAAAACCGCGAGATCACGGTGACGCTCACGAATTACGTTCAGTTTCTAGCTGAAACGAAAACTAGTGCTTACTGATAGAGCTATTTTGACAGTGCATGGGAAGGGCGTTTCTTTCTCAAATACTCATACAGCTGCCTCAGTTTGTGGAGAAACACTGTTGGGTTAATCATTGCTAAGGCCTATCTAAATTATAGTGATGCGACAATGGCATTATTTCTGTCATTGTCAATAGCGGCCTCTCTGATAACAGCTGATATACTTCCTCTGACATTATTAGTAGTAACAAGGATGATAGACGATAGTGATAGAGACGGAGATGCTATAGATGAACTACAAGACGACTCGCGCATATACTTAGGCGCTGGAAAACCACTTAGTCTGCTTTAACAGCTATTATTGACAGCCAAATAGCGGCCGCTGAAGAATCTTGATAAAACACTTTTATCGTTTCGCACAGCGATGAATAATATAGCTATGCGGGAGAATCAGCGATCAATGCCTTTGATCTGGAATTCAATACTCTTTATCATTTTCTCATGTACTACAAGCTTACTCCGCCGAATAGATGAAGGACTGTGTTTTAGCGTGAATTTTTTCTTTCAAGAAATAACGGCGATACTGCTTTTGTCTTTTCTGTAATATGTAGCAAATGATACTTCAATATACTAAGATATTGAATTGTTGAATAAACAAAATAAGATCATATGGCCAGACAAAGGTCAGCCTCATTAACGACCTTTTTCGAGTTAGACTTTAAGCTTATACAAATTTCATTTAACTACATCCAATAACGGAGCAGAATAGCATATTCATTTTCAAAAAGCGGCAGAGTTTCAGTTCGATAGTTAACTCTAATAATCAGTTCAGTAAAGACATCTAAAATCTCTTATTAACATAATATTCTTCCTACGTCTAAAGCTTTAAAGCCATCAGGATATAAAGATTCCTCTAATGCCCAACAACATTTCATAATCAATACAATGAGCGCCCAAAAAACTTCCAAAGTATTCATGGAATTTAGTTCGCCACGGGCTCAATGTTCCAGATTGACTCGGCGTACTCGTCAATAGCTCTGTCAGAGGAGAAAAATCCCATGTTGGCAACAGCAGTAATACATCTGCTAGTCCACACATCCTTGTTCTTGAAGTCCTTGTCCACCAGCTTCTGAGCCTCAAGATAAGACTGGAAATCATCACTGACGAGGTAGAAATCTCTGTTTCCAGTAACGGAGTACACAAGGCTGCCAAAGATATCCTTGTCACCAAACATGTTACTTTCGATGGCATCAATGACCTTCTGGAGATCAGGGTTGATGGGAGTGTTGTTGAATCTCCGCTGGTGACGAAGATCATCAACAGAGTCAGCAAGGTGACCAAAAAGGAAAATGTTTTCCTCTCCAACCTCACGGGTAATCTCAATGTTAGCACCGTCAACAGTTCCAAGGATGAGACCACCGTTCAAAACAAACTTCATGTTAGAAGTACCAGAAGCCTCAGTACCAGCAGTCGAAATGTGCTGAGAAATATCAGAGGCAGGGATAATAATCTCAGCCTTTGAAACATTGTAATCAGCAATGAAGACAACCTTGAGGAGCTCGCCAATATCAGCATCCTTGTTCACAACCTCGCTGACAGAGTTGATAAGCTTGATGATGGTCTTGGCCATGTAGTATCCGGGAGCACTCTTACCACCAAAGACACAAACACGGGGAGTAACTTCCTTCTTCTCCTCCGCGGTCATACCCTTGATAGTCAAGTATCTGTGGATAACGCTGAAGATATTCATCTGCTGACGCTTATACTCGTGAATACGCTTAACCTGGACATCGAAAAGAGCATCAAGAGAGACATCAATGCCATTGTACTTCTTGATATGAGCTGCAAGACGAGCCTTGTTGAATCTCTTAATCTCATTCCACTTGGTCTGAAACTCGGCGTCATGAGCAAAAGGCTCAATCTTCTTAAGCAAGTTAAGATCCTTGAGGAAGGAGTAGTTTCCAACCTTGGAGGCAATGAGCTCCGAAAGCTTGGGGTTGGCTTGGTGCAACCAACGGCGGGGAGTAATACCGTTGGTAACGTTCATAAATTTGTCAGTACCGTAAATGGCAACAAAATCCTTGAAAATGGTGGTCTTAATAAGATCAGAGTGCAATTCAGCGACACCATTAACCTTATGAGATCCAATGATAGCAAGGTAAGCCATGCGAACCTGCTGGGGGGAAGATTCTTCAATGATGGAAACGCGGGAAAGCATGTCACGATCTTTGGGAAACATCTTCTCGACCTTTTGCAAAAAGAACAAGTTGATGTTGTAGATGATCTCGAGATGGCGAGGAAGCAAGTTTCCGAAAAGAGGAACGGGCCACTTCTCCAATGCCTCGGGGAGGACGGTGTGGTTAGTGTAACCGAAAGTGCTGGTGACGATATTCCAAGCGGCATCCCACTCAAGACCCTCCATGTCAATCAAAATGCGCTGAAGCTCGACCACAGCAATGGTTGGGTGAGTATCGTTAAGTTGGATAGCGATCTGGTCAGGGAATTCAGACCAGGGGCGGTGGGTTTTCTTGAAGCGACGCACAATGTCATTGAGGGAAGCAGCGACCCAGAAGTACTGTTGCTTCAAACGGAGCTCCTTACCGCTGTAGAAGTTGTCATTAGGGTACAAGACAGCGGAGATGGTCTCAGCCTTCTCAGACTCACGAACGGAAGACTCGTAGTCACCAGAGTTGAACTTCTCAAAGTCAAATTCACGAGTAGGCTTACTGGCCCAGAGACGCAAGTTGTTAGTAGTCTCGGTGTCGTATCCGGGGACGGGAACATCGTAAGCGATGGCCTGCACCTGCTCACCGCCCTCCCAAACGGACACAGTCTTGCCCTCGTCGTTGGTATACTTTCGGGTATAACCGTAGAACATGACATCAATGGCGATTTCGTAGCGAGGAATCTCCCAGGGATTGGAGAAAGCGAGCCAGTAATCAGGAGATTCGACCTGAAATCCGTCAACGATCTGCTGCTTGAAGATACCGTACTGGTAACGAAGACCGTATCCCCATCCGGGGTAGTTGGTAGAAGCAATTGAGTCGACAAAGCAAGCAGCGAGGCGTCCAAGACCGCCATTGCCGAGGGCAGCGTCGGGCTCCTGCTCGAGAAGATCTTCAATCTTGAATCCGAGATCATCGACACCAGCTACCGACGAATCGAGTTAGCACCACAGAAGTTGAGAAAGACGAATATATTTAAAGACATACATTTGGCAATGTCCTTGACGCCAGCGTTAAGCATGGCATTGTCCATAGCACGGCCCATGAGGAACTCGAGGGAGAGGTAGTAAATGCGCTTCTGGTCCTTGGTGGTCTGCTTCTGCTGGGTCTTGTTCCAGGCGACAATCAGACGGTCACGGATGGCCTGCGAGGCGGCGAGGTAGGCGGCGAGATCATCGCAGTTGTACATGGAACGGGCGAGAGTGGTCTCGACATGGCGGATAAATTCTTTCTGCAGAACAAAGAGTGACGAGTTAGCATAGAAGATCAAGACGGGGCATGCTTGAAAAGAGCGGGTGCGTCGGTGGGCAATGACATCAGCGCGCCTCGGGACTAGCGCGTGGCACACGCATGCACGCTGTGACTCCGGACAGGCACTTTCTTGTCATTTGCTGCTGAAGGCTTGCAGCACGATGGAACACAAAGTGCCTTGGCGAAGAAGAAAAGCAAAACAGCAGACAGCAGACAAGAGGCATCCGAGCTATTGCGCAGAACGAGGGGCAGATGTGTCGTTGATGGGCGCGCAATAGCGCTATCAAACGATTGTGACACAGAAGAAAGCGAGATCGTACCTGGAAAGCCTCCTTGTCCTGGAACTCGGTGACGCCGAATTGTTGCCAGAGCTCGCGCGAGGCAGCCGGAATCGAGGCCTCGAAGCTCTTGATCTCCTTGGGAGAGAATCCAGTGGGCGTGCGCTGGAGGGTGTTCTGGTCAGTGGATGATTTGTCACTCGCCGGGCAATCTACAGACTCACTCGGTGCTTGGGACGGGGCAGATCCGCCGCGGAAGGCACGTTCGGTGTGATGCTAGCCATTGCAAACAAATATCAGGCAATTGACTGACTAGAAAAGGGGAATCTGAGCGAGGAAGGAGGAATGGGAGTGGGAAGAGGGAGACTGGGATGGAGCAGGCGAAGAGGATCGGGCAGCCGGGCCACTTGTATGGCTGGTCCCGCAGCTGTCCCAATCAACCCCTACCACGAAGCTATGCGCACCGCCACACGCACCGCCACATTGTGGTCTTGAAGAACCACTGCGGTCGTGTTCTGATTCCGGCTTCCAGCTCGACCTCTACGCTCACAACGGCTACACGTAAACAATGGCTTTATTTTTCTAGTTGAGCTTCGATGCCTTCTCATACAGCAAGTCCACGACAGTCGTCATGTGTCGGATCGTGTCCAGAGCAGCAACATACGTAGCGTCCTCGCGCGGCTCCTCAAACACAGTCAGCCAGCCGTTTCCCTGATCCAGCACGCCGTAAAACACCTTATCCAAGATCATTTGGCTCAGCTTTCCCTCCACCTGTCGCGTGTCCAGTCCAACCACCTCGGCAACATGCGTAATCTCCACGCACGAGAAGGGCTCAATGACACGCACCAGGTTCTGCTCCAGCAGCGTATCATAAAGCGACGTGAAGTGCGACCGAATGATCGGATCAGACGACAGCTCATTGTTGTACGTGCTCAATGCCTCCTCGAACTCCTTCAAGCTGCGGTTAGAGTGCGCAGATGCAACTGCCTTCATTGCCTCGATGTCCCTGCCGGCGTACTTCTGCGCCATCTTTCCGCTCAACAGAGCTACAAGACGAATATTAGTGGCAATTCAACGAAAACTGAACAAAAAAAATTCAACTCACAGTGCACGTCGTCGTTCAAGTTGAGCATGATTTTGCAAAGAAGCATGTACTTGAGAACAGAGATTGCCCGAGCATCCTCCTGGCTCGAGAAACCCTCCAAGGCTTCGACGAAATACGAGAACCTGCAAACGTGTAAGCACATAATTAGAAAGCGAGTAAACCAAACTAGCATACGCTGTCTTAAAGTCTTTGTCTTCAGCATGAAGGATGCCACTCTGCATGTCCAGATTCGCCTGCATCAATGTCGGGCTGTACTCGTGTTAGTATCAGCTTCGACTCATCCAGCAAAACTATCTTACCAGTAAATCGCATTTGCACTAGTGCGCGCGCTGGTCAAAGCAGCTCTGCTCTTGGGGATGTTTCGCAGCGCATGATAAACCTTACTCTCAAACAGCTCAACTTCAACCAATACCATCTTGTCGTCCAAACGTTTCAATTCCTTCAACAGGGTATTAATCAAAGCTAAAGCATCATAGTATGCTCCGCTTTCGATGTACAATGACACAAGCCGTGTCTCAAGACTCTGACGTAAGAAATTTCGGCGTTCGGAAACAGCCCATTCGATGCATTCCTTGGTGACGCGAATCTGAGTCTCGACAGTGTCTGGCAGAGTGCTGAACAGGTCGATCAAAGTACGTACTAGAGCAATCTCGGTCAGCTCAAAACAGCTCATCATAAACACAGTCCTTTGTAGTGTCACATACTTATCTTCGCGACCTTGGACTTTGCGAGTCCCGACATGATTGATCGCGACGACCGGACGAGCTCTTCCAGCTCACTGATCTTCCTAAAACAATAGAACACATCTGTCAGCACTCCAATTGATTTAACATAGCCCACTATATAGCCCACTCACTTGTGGTCGCGATAAAGCGCTCCTAATTCGTAAAGAGCTTTTTCTTGAGTAGCGATTGCCTTCTCGCTGGTGCCTGCAGCCTTGGACAGAATCTCTCTGTAGAGATGCTCTGCCTTTGCGAGATCGTTCTCCTGCGTAGCGGCACGCGCAGATTCTATAAGTGAAACAGTCGACATTGGTACTATTTTCTATCTGTATCGTAAATAGATGAATAACAACAAGTTCTTTCTTTGAATCAGATATATTTTCCACTTCGCGGCAGATACTATATATCGAAAGCTTACGAGCATGTATTAGTATGTATGGTCGACGATGGAAGTTGTGGCATTTATAGTCACCCCAATAGTCACGTGATTTGTTTTGCCTACGGGTCACACCTCACTGCGCCGGCTCCGGGTTACAGCTTCGAAGGCTCAGACTTCCTTTGTTGTCCTTCAAATACGCGTCGCGAAGTCGATCTGGATTGCAAAAAGCAGCAGTCTGAGCAGCAGCAATGAGTTACTATCCGCAGCAGCAAATGCGGCAAAGTAACCGTAGCCACCGAAAGCCTGCGCCGAGGCAGTCGCCTTACGCGCCACAAGCTCCTCCTGTTGCTCATCCCCATCCTCATGGCGTTCCCCAACCAGCTCATGCTCAGCCAGTACAGTCGCAGATGGACAAGCGTTTTGTTAAACGGCCTGTTGAAAGAAATATTCCGCCAAAAGTTGAGGCCTTAGTTCCAGAAGCAAAGCTGTACAAAGATTTGCGCGACGTCGAACAGAGCATCGATGCTACAATCAGTCGCAAGCGTTTGGACGTTGAGGATATGCTTGCAAAGGGAACAAAGGTTCGTATCTCCTATTTTGTTTTTGAATTACAGTTTGGCTTATGACTAATTATGATACAACAGGAACGTCGGAAGTTACTGCTATCTATTTCAAACACAACAATTGATCAACCCTGGCAAACTGTTGACCATCTGGACGAGAACGCTTTCGATTTCGATATCGGTACAATCCCATCATGGGTTTTACAGATTCAAGGTCATTTAGTGGACGATCACACCCCAGCAGATGATCCTAATCGAAGGAAATTCACCTCTTTCTTTCAAAGTATCGCTATCGAACTTGATCGCTCAAAGGAGTTATACCCGGAAGGCAATGTAGTTGTTTGGAGTTCACAAACAAAGTCCGGAATGCCGCCTCAACAACCTCTGGATATCGTGGAAGTAAAGCGTAAGGGCGATTCTGACGTCAATGCTCGAATTTCACTATATCTCGCAACTTCTCCCGAGAGGTATAAGATGTCTTCTGCATTGTCAAATATTCTCGGTGGATTACATGAGCAAACTAGGCAAGAGGTAGTCATGGGATTGTGGCAATATGTGAGATTCCATAAATTGCAAGATCCTGATGAGAAGCGCACAATTAACCTCGATGATTCTCTGCGAGAAGTCTTCAACAACCAAGACCGACTTTCTTTTGCGCAGCTTATCGACTTTGTCGGTCCTCATTTGCTTCCCCTTGACCCTATTGTAGTTGACTTTACTATCCGCGTTGAAAAGGATGCAGCTGCTAGCGGAAACGTACAGACTCGTGAGATTATGGTTGAAGTCGACAGTCCTCAGCGCCAACAGCTTCAATCCGTTTTGGCAAATTGGTACGACCGCCAAGATGAAATACACGCTTTAGATGAGCAAATAGGACTTACCATTCAAGAGTTAGAAAACTCAAAGCTGAGACGTGACTTCTTTACTCAAATGAGCAGTGATCCATCCGGCTTTATCAACAGATGGATCGGTAGTCAATCTCGAGACCTTGAAATTGTTTTGGGAGATAAAGAATTCCAAAGCGAAGAAGTAAGACGAGCTGATTATTACCAGTCTGAAGACTTGAGAGAAAGTATTTTTCTTCTGGTTAATGGTCGGAAATAGAACACGACGATCAAGATATTTTGTACCTTTACGATGATTTTTATACATATCTATAGTTTAAAGGGAATTCTGTGGATTTACTTTTTAGCATTGTACTATATTCGTTTCGATATTGTAGCTGTTTATAGTAAATCAGACTTAACTAATACTGTTGACACCTTGGACGGCGCTGCAACAAGGTCACGTCTTCTTGTCTAGCCGCGTATGTACAGCTCCCAGTAAATATCCTAAATTATCACGTCGCCCGCTCGTCAATTTTACATTACTTCCCGACTGTTTACTATAAACTCCATCTGAACAGTCCAAATCTAAGCAAAAAAAAAACCTGTTCAGATTCTTTAAATGTGCGGCTTTGTCTCCAAACCCCTAACCCAAAGGAAATTCCGAGTGCGTTGGGACTTTGAAAAAAATTTCGACAATTTTGAATTGTTTTGTGAAATAACTTGACTTTCTGCGTAGAATCACAGAAGTTGTGTCAAATTTCCGTCAGTGTGGTTTGTTCATTCGATATCGGTTCATATATACATATTTAGATTTTCAATATGGTCAGCAAATTAAGAGCTGCTCTTGATCGTGAAAAGGGGATTGATCATCGAAAGTTAAAGGAGGAGGAAAGAATCAGATTGAAGCAAAAGCAAAAAGGTTCAAAGAAAAATGCTGCCGCAGAAAAGAACAGCAAGACTATGGAAAACAGAAGCAGCAAGCGCGCAAAGACTGAAGTGGTCCTGGAAAAGAAGCCATCTGGAAAGGGTAAGAAGTCTAAGCCTGCGCAGGTAGTCGTCGAAGAAGAAGAGGAGGAGGAAGATGACGACGACGACGACGACGAGGAAATTGAAATGGACGAAGAAGACGACGACAAAGAAGATGATTCCGAGGAAGAATACGCTCAGGAAGATGACGATGAAGATGACGATGATCTTAAAAGTGAACTTCAGCGCTTAATTGATACGGCGAACCTTGAAGATGATCTGTCAAGTGATTCTGAATCTGAAGATGAAGACGCCAAAGCCATTGCTGAGGAAAGGAAATCTGCTGTTGCTGCTAAAGCTAACAAGATTGCTGAGGAGAAGAAAAAGGCTGAAAAGAAGGCTGTGAAGCAAAAGGCTGAGGAGAAGGCTGGCAAGAAGGAAACTGAAGTCAAAAAGGTCGATAAAAAATCAAGCAAGCGTGCACGAGAAGACGAAGAAGACGACGATGAGGACGATGAAGAAGACGAGGAAGATGGAATTCCTTTTTCAGATGTCCCTACTGATTCTGAGGACGAGGAAGACTCTGAGAGCGGCGCTAAGGATTTCATTCCCTACCAACGCCTTACTATCAACAACACCAAAGCTCTCACCGCTTCTCTTTCTTCTATCGCCTTGCCTTACTCTTCAATGTCATTTTTTGAGCACATGAGTGTAACAGCTCCTGAAGAAGCTAAAATTGAAGACGTCGATAATGACTTACAGAGAGAGTTAGCATTCTACAATCAAGCTTTAGAAGCCGCTACAAAAGGCCGCAGTATTTTAATCAAAGACAAAGTCTCGTTTGCTCGTCCTGAAGATTTCTTTGCAGAGATGGTGAAAAGTGATGAGCATATGGAAAAACTGGCGAGACATCATACTACACTTGCTGCCGAAGCTAGTTCGCGAAGAGGTGGACCAAAGCCTGCTGGAACCGGAAAGAGCGCAAAGTCCGGAAAGGCCAAAAAGCCTAGACATAAGAAATAAGTTTATTGAGTTTAGCTTGACTACTCGCTTCTTGCGGGTAGTCTTATTGCGGTTTTGGCATTTTTTTTTCTGTAGAAAAGTATAATGATATCTGTCGGTTTTCATGCATTTGTATTTGGTTCTGAAAAGATTTAAAGTGATTTATTAAGTTTTGTTTTTTATCGTAAACAGAGTCGCCCAGTAGCAATTATGATAGTTTTAGAAACATACATATGAGCTAGTTATTTACAGAACGTTTGGCACGAAGCACTTAGAGTCTAATTAGATAAATGTTGTCTGCTAAACATTGTCTGTTGCCTCGAGGATGTAAAATGAATAGTTTTGTTCCTCGATTGAAACACAATTTCCGCAATTCACTACAACAAAGCTAGCCTAAGCCAGGTCTAAAATGTTTTTCTTGTCATTTATTTACCTACTTAAAACTTCTCTCTGACGCTTTAATCTACATTCTGATAGGTAATAAAGCACAAGTTACTCGGAATATCCCGCTGCTTTTATGTGATGACGTAACTAGTTATTAATCTATTGTACGGGGCAGATTCACAAGAGATGACGATGTGGGATTGAAGCAATAATCGACGAAAACGGTCACATTTCACAGCTCGTTTTCACGTACTATATTTCTGGCATACTTTAGAGTACACAAGTATTCTAAATTAGTATCTGTACACACGAAATTGCCGGGCCAAATAGTTCATTATTGCACTTAATCTGATCTGATCTTCAATATTGGCCGGTCCGATCTAATTGGAATTAATTGACTTTTATCGGCAAATTACTACGCGGCAAAAGAATGCCAACCATTCCATCAGAGCCCTTTAATCCTTCAATCTATGTTTCTATGATAGATGTGTGTTTGATTACTTTTATATGGTAGTGGTGCTAGAAGCGTTTTGTGCTAATTGTTGAAGGCTATCCTGTCGGAGGCGGATTTAGACCAGATCACAGCCCGTAGGATTCGAAATGCAATACAGGCAATCTATGATGTTGACCTCTCTTCTTTTAAAGTATAATCATCTTTAAGTAATTATAACGAACAACGCTTATATTCGATATACTAACATCTACGCTACAGAAGTCAGTAGACGGCATTATTATCGAGCGATTCAATATCATACAAGATCGCATTGAAGAGGAAAAACCAAAACCTACACCGAAAGTCAAAGCTAAACCCCAATCAAACTTGCCACAGAGCTCATCAAATGGGGCCAAACAGCCAACTTCGAAAAGATCACGCAGTACTTCTACGGATACGAAACTACCGAGTGCCTTGACAGATGCGGAAATCGCAGAGCAATTGCATCGTGAACTAAACCAAGGGAGAGGTGGTAGAGTGCGAAGTACTGCTAAGCCAAAACGAGCATCTGCTAGTACTAGTGGGAGGGAAGGAAAGAAGAGAAAAGTTAATCGAAATAATCCATTCAATGCCAGAATGCTGCTTAGTGACCCGCTAGCTGCCTTTCTGGGCCAGGCTGAGGTACGTTTGACCTCTATTATACTCCTTTTTATATTTCACTGCTGACTAGTAGGCTAGCTTTCGAGACCGGAGTGCGTCAAAGCGATATGGGACTACATCAAGGAGAACGATTTACAAAATCCCAACGACAAACGAGAGATTTTATGCGATGATCGAATGCGGCCTGTGTTCGGCGACAAAACACATATGTTCACAATGAATAAAATTCTCGGAAAACATATATATAGAAAAGAAGACGTTACTGGTGGAAGCGTTGTACAAAGCGAAGATGAGGAGGAACTTGTTCATAGCGATGAGGGGGATGATGATGATGATGACGATGATGATGACGATATAGGTGCTATTTTGAAGACGGAGGAATAGTCTTCATCAGTGTCAAAAGATTTTACTTTTTCACGTCTATATAATTAGCCGTTTAATCTGGAGTTTTTTTTTTTTCTTCCTCGTTTGTACTTTTCAGCATTTGCAAACGTTTTGTACTTCTATCATCGTTCTGGATCGGTTAATTTACTTGGACTTCAGAGGCAGTTGGTTTACATGCTGTTAGAGTGCCTGCTGAGGGCTGGCTGGATTCACTTTGGAAGTGTTGTTATTTTATGACTGTATAATACAATCATATATATTGGGATTTTTAAAGACGACCTCTTTCTCAAGTGGTTTCTTAGTGTAATACATATCTTGAGCCAAGAATGCCTAATGTAGAGTTGCACGCTGCCAGCCAAAAACCATGGACGATTACGGCAAATGAATTCTCAACATCTACTTTTTTTTTTATTGTTCTGTTCTTTTTCTATTCTCTTCAAGATGCATATACTTGAGTAGCGCAGTGACAAGTTGCTAATAATATGTGCCTTTTTGAGGAATATCCGGATTAAAGTTCACAGCGCAAAACAAAATCTCGACCGAAATCGCAATTAGACATCTCATTAATCTTTCTCGCGATTGTTATTCCTTCATCCATTAATACATTCTAAATAAAATGGTGAGTATCGTTGATTGCTTTTCAATTAATGTTTTAACTGCTATGTTTTACTAACTGATAAACTGGAACATCGTAGACGGACAAACTTCCTCCTCCTCTCCTAGCACTATTCGCACCACGCCCTCCACTTCGATATCTTGCTCCACCCGACGTTGCTCCGGAAAAGAGAACTACCGCTCGGATATCTGGTATTGCAAAGTATCTTGAGTTGCTGGATACTCCTGATCCGTCATTTGTTCCAACAGAAACAAAGGCTGAAGAGAAGGAACGGCGCAACAAAGAGAAGAAAGAAGAGCACGAGAAGCGTCTTAAGGAAGGATTAGAGCAATGTACGTTGTCTTACTTGAATGCCCTACCCGTGACTGTTCTGATAACTAACCGAACTGGTTTATATATAGGGGACCCAAAGAAAGATCCATTAGTCAAAGGTGATCCGTTCCAGACGTTGTTTATATCAAGACTGGCGTATGATGTTACAGAAAAAGATCTCGATGATGAGCTTAGTAAATTTGGAAGAGTGGAAAGGGTCAGTTGCACTTCAGACTCACTTACATACATGCCTATAGCTTTGCTAATAACATTTTCTAGATCCGTATTGTGCGCGACAAAGCATCAAGTAAACCGCGAGGCTACGCATTCGCCGTCTTTGCCCGCGAGCAAGATATGAGAACTGCCTACAAAGAATTAAACGGTGCACGAATCAAAAATCGTCGAGTGATGGTCGACGTCGAACGTGGACGAACAGTCAAAAACTGGAAACCCAGACGACTTGGGGGAGGTTTAGGTGGCCGTCATTATACCAAGGCTGGATTAGTCCGTCCGATGGCTCGGGAACCCAGAGAAAGGGAAAGAGACAGAGGTGGAAGAGAAAGAGAGAGCTACAGAGGCGGCTACGGCGGAGGAAGAGAGAACGGTAGCGATGGTAGATCTAGAGATAACGGCTCTAGCGAATATCCTACGGGACCACGAAGCGATAGAGACAGAAACAGAAACAGGGACCGAGACGGCCGCGGTGACAGAGGTGGCCGTGGTGATCGCTACTCTCGAGATGATTATGGCAATCGTGATAGACATCGCAATAGACAGGGACCCGAGCGAAGAGATGATCGACGAGGTGAAAGGCGGCCTGACGATGGCGACGACAGATACAGTAAGCGGGTCAGATATGAGTGAGTTTTTGCATCAAAATGCATTACTTGGGAGGAGCGTTGAAAGACTTCTTTCTTTCTTTTGGTCATCGTCTTCTTTAAAGTGCATTACATATAATCCTGGCTAAGACAATGTATGTATATTGTATAATTGTACAAAAACGAGATATTTGTCTATAACATGGCAACGCTAGAAGAAAAATAAATACAGTAGAACCCAAAACTAACAAAACACAAACGGAAACCCAGCCCAACAACAGTACTTTTGTAATATCAAAACAAGACTCGAAAGGCAAAAGACAAAAAGAGCAAAGCATTTAACTTTACTCGTCATCGGATGCATCATCAACCTCAATGTCTTCTGCAGTATTAGCAGGGACTTCGAGCTCATGTACCTTGCCATCCTCCCAGTAAGCAACAAGACCAACCTTGAATTCTGAGCAAGCGATTCCAAACAACTTCAACAAACGGGTTTGCTTAGCGTCTAAAACTTCACCTTGACGGCAAACGACAAATTCGTTCTCAATGGTAATCTTTCCGTTCTTGAGAGTAGTGGGAACACCAAGTTGAACACGAAGAGTGCTCTCTAAAGAATGAGGTAAAGGTAAATCATCCTCGGCAGCGATTTGACCACCGCGAGAGTGTATTATTCCAGCAGGAATAGTAAAATCTACAGAAGCAGTCTGACCAGCACGAGGAAAATCAACTTTCATATATTCTTGAAAGTAATTCTCAACACTTTCAGGAGTTTCATTGGTCATAAGAAGACCAACCGATCCTTTAACGTATCTTGATAGCTTGCTCAGACCTTCTCTCGCTTCATCCTCCCGGGTCAAACCAAGAGCCTTCGCCATAACCTTCGTCCGCCCAAAAAGTAATCTAATGATATAACTATTAGTATACCATACCGATATAGATCTCATTTTCGAAGAAGCAGCCAACATACCTGCTACCAGCCCACTCTCGACGAACGTCCTTCAAGAACGAATTTCGCATATTTGCAACATCAAAGACCCACACCTGTAGCAGACAAATTAGCAAAATCGTAGCAGTCAATTATAGAGGACTATTTGAACCCATACATATTTGTAAACCTCCAAACAATCTCGGATCTGAGCGTAAAGCGTTTCCTTTCCCTCGCGACCTTTCTTCTGCGTCTTGGTCAAGGTAACTATTTGAATACGGTAAGTTAGACAATATATCTCTTAACAATAACATCAACACCATTCTATAACATACTGAGCTTTGATCTCTTTGATTTAGGCATTTTGGTCTCTTATATAATACCCACAAAGAGCAGGAAAAAAAAATCCCTGATAATACTGAGCACTGGGAGTTGGGCAGCTAATTTTTTTCTTTGGGAATTTTCGAGCTGCGGCGCGGACGATGGCTCAAATCTGCGCCTCTGTGGCTGGTGAACTCCTGAATTTTATGGTTTAGCCTATACGCTGGCCATAGCCCATTCGAAATATAATCAGTTCTGGGTGAGGAAGTGTTTAAGATTGGCGGAAGATAGGCTGGTTATATTGTTTGTTTATGGGTATCGATATATCAAACTGGGATTATAGGAACGTGAGATACTAATTAAAAGGTCCGCCGGATCAACCTAATTCAATTTGTCGGAATTCAAGCGCAGCACAACATATATCTTCAATTTGCGCTCGAATTGCAAGCGCAAAGATCGCTATTCTTCATTGAATTCTTAAATATTTCATACTGGATTTAGCAATGAGATCGTATCTCGAGCACATTCTTGGGAGCTTTTACGCGGCCACTGGTTGGAACGCGGATAATCATTACTCGAACCTAAATGCGAGCTCTCGAGGTAATCATCTGTGCTGTTTTGTTGTGTTCTATTTAACAGTCACTAACTAGCCCAAAAATAAAGATTTGCTTGACTTTGAGTTACCTTCCGGATGTATTTTAAATGTCTCGTCACTACCTACAGACAGATCTGCCTCCTCCGGTACAATTACGAATTTAAATGGCGTGGTCGACGGAGCTATTTCATATTTTTACAGCTCTCCAGAGAATTTACTCTCACAGAATAAACTACGGTCTGCAGACGTTGAACTAGCTAAATTCCTCTGTGGTTACCATCAATTACAACTTCCAGGAGCCGTTGAAAATCCAATTTACAGAGAGGTTTGGAAAAATGGAAAGAGAGTCGACAATAAATGTAATTCGATATGTATACAACTTGCTACTGCCATGGACAAAAATTAACAGTGCCGCTTAGACTCTTTACTATATGGAAAGCTTTATTTACCGAGTAATACGTTAGAGTCGATGTTCATTAGACAATTTTCACCTACCAACCAGATGGTTGTTTCCGCTGTCAGCGATCAACGGATAGCCAATGGTGGTGCTGTATGAGTACTCATCTGAAAAACTTATTCAGTGCAATAAACTGACAAACCTGTATTAGATAATGACTCAACTTCAACATAATTCGGGGCGATGGTGCAGTGAAATGATATACAGCTCGCATGAAGCGCTAGTGGGATTCCGTGGCCTGTACAACTTTGCAGTAGATTCACATCCTTTAGAATTTTCTCCAGAAGGGTCAGTAATACCTGCAAATAACTCAATAATTCCACCTCAACAGTCGTGGTTTTCTGCCGGTGGAGAAATGTATTATGGCGCATTGAATAAAGCAGCAGGAGTCTCACTCGGTATACGATACACTACTTCGTCGTCGTTTGTAAATACTCCTACAACTACTACACTTACATTGAATCCAGTGATGGGTCAGCTGTCGGTCGCTTACGCAGTCCAAGCTACAACGGGGACTTCATTTGCTAGTAGGTTTGATTTCAATGCATTCTCGTATGAGAGTAATTTGACTTTGGGATGCGAGCTTTGGCGACATAAAAATCAATTAAATAATTCCACGGAGTCGATAGCGGCTGAGGTAACTGATGTACCCAAGCATGATCTAGTCGAGGTCAGCCCAGAAGGGGATGAGAAACCCAGCTTGAATCAAGTAGTGATATCACGACCTCGACCGCCGTCGCTGATCGATGAGTCTGTTTGGAAGTTACGCATAGCGACAGATACTCCGTCTGTCAGAATACTATGGGAAGGACGGATCAAGGCGTTTTTATTCAGTTTCGGTGCAGAGACTAGTCTGCAAGCCGAAAATGGTATAAAATCAATTGGGCTGGAGTTGCAATATGCTGCCTAAATCCACATAAACTTTTAAAACATATTTGAAATGCTGTATTAATTCAATGAAGTAGAATAGAAGCGGTTGCATGCATTATATACATGTAAATCCTTGCCTTTCTGGTAGCACTACCAAATTTAAGCAGACATTTTTGAGTTGTTGAGCATAACTTTTCTCGCTCCTACGTTTCCACGCCTGTAGATTTCAAGAACTGCAGCAGAAAGATGGTGCTAAACACTCTTCTTAACGGGCGGTATTTAACTTACAAGGACTGTCTCGTCGCATTGATGCTACCCCCCGTTTCCTTTCGTGCTGGCCTTGGATACTTCAAGTGGTATCCCGCACAAAATCACAAAATTTGACAAACCCACCAGGTCCAACTACTGGTGTGGTGCAGAATTACAAGGCTAACCCATTCTTCACTGTCCTCTGCTATCTGAGCTAAAAATTATATATCTCGCAAAGTGCAATATCATCCTGTTTTTAGGGACTAGCAAAAGACATGTTAATTGACCCGAATGCCAGGGCACAAGCAGCTGGAGATAGTGGAAGCTCATATTGATGCGTTTACTGATCATCAACCGCATCGATAATGTATACCCTAACCATGATTAGAAATTTCGCGACTGCACCAGGTTGTATTTGACAAATGGGAATTATATAGTGCATTCTTACTATAATATAATAATCGGATTAGATATTCACGCAATTTCTTATCTAAACCAATTGGAGGTTACTAAAAATCAGGGCCTTTGGATTGAAGTTGCTGTGTGCGACGCATAGTAAAACGCGTGTTTAAAAAAAAAAAAAAAAAAAAACGCGTGTTGTTGAATTACCCTTTTGGACCATAACTCCAGTATCGATTTATTACCTGTAAGCATTACAATTTTCATTAAAACAACAACAAATCAAACTTTCGTTACTGAGATACATCCGTGTTCCATAAACTTGGGCGCAATGAGTCTTTCTGAGAGCGTGGGTTATTGTGTGGCCTGTTTGGTTATTATCGAAATCATTCAATGTCAGTCTGTATTCCCTCTCATTTTTTCCCTCCACCTCCAACAGCTACAGAAATTGCGGTCTTTAAACAAAGGCAGTATTAAACAACAGACAGCATTAAGATAATTAAGATGTATATCGCGATTATCATTTTTGTGACAATCATGAGCATCCTCTGGTACTATATCAGAATAGAACATGGGATGGCAGCAGTCCTCTATTGTAACAAACGCATCACTGCTGCATTTGCACAAGGCAATAACAGCGCAGTTACAAAAGTTTAAAGATCAATAAAGAAACAACCGCTTCGCCTTCTCCATCAACCGGCACCACCACCACTACTACTACTACTACTACTACCACAACTACTATTCCCACCACCTCTACAAATATTACTACCACATCTACTACTACCACCATTGTCGCCGCCACTAACGACAACAGTAGCGACAACACAGTAACTACCACCACCACTACTACTACCACTACTTTCATAGGGTTTTTATCATAGGGTTTTATTATAGAAACCCTATGATAAAACCCTAGGATTTGTACACTCTCCACACTCACCGGAGCGTCAATTCTGTAACTTGAAGACTTAGTTGAAAATCTGAGAATGGCCTTCCAGACAACAGGTCCTTGGATATTTGTGATTTCCACGTTTATCGGAACGTCAATTCATCAACTTGAGACTTGGCCAAAAATCAGAGAACGGCCTCTTAAGTAACTGTTGCTCAGATATGCACGCATGTATGTGATGTTTTTCTTATATGAATTTATCGATGCTAATTTTTTTGAATACAGTTTGTTCTCTATAGACCTTTTGCCTCCTTGTTTCTTTTCTGAGATCCTAACGAGAGATTTGAGGAAGAGCGCACACATGGGCTTGTATACTGCTGCTCGCTGCACAAACTCTGCAGGTGGCCCCTAAGGAGGCAGCCACTCAGACATGCATGGAGGTATGCATTACCTTTCAAACCATGGGTTTACATCTATTTTGATAATCTCTTTTTGCTGTAGCTTGTTGTATATAGGCCTTTTGCCTACAATTTCCTCATCTGAGCCTTCAATAAAAGATTGGAGGAGGAAGGAAAACAAGAGCACGCGCTTGCACAGTCCGTGCAAATTATAGAGATCATCCCAGCACAATTAGCATACTGATGACCTTGCTGAAAATTTGAGAACTGCCTCCCAGGCAGCAATTACTCAGATCTACATTATCTTCACATTCACTGGAACGTTTTTCAGCTCAACGAAGATCTAGCTGAAAATTTGAGAACGGCCTCCTCGGTGACAGTTTCTCAGATCTACATGATCCTCACAGTTATTGAAACGTTAACTCATCTTAATAGTGCTGGAAATTTACTGACAGCCCCGCGGGAAGCAGCTGTTCAAAGACGCACGACTGTGTGTAGTTTTTCTCTGTTTGGACTGTATGTTGTAATAATTGCCTGTTATAGCTCGTCGTATATAGGCCAATTTACCTGTACGTTCCTTCTCTAGGATCTCAATTAGCGATTGGAGGTCGTACATAAGCAATACTGCACTGAAGTACGCCAAGATCGATCTTTGTAGTTGGAAGAAAAAGAGATAATTTATATGGAAATACAATTCTTTATCAGCAACCGAACATTGGGCTCGCTGTTCCAGTCGTTGTGCATACTCGCGATGTCTTGCACATTGGCATCCTCTGCATCCTCCGTCGCGTGGCAACCGCGGTGGAGCTTGACATGCAGAAGCTCGAATTTTAAACCAGAGTAATTTTGTTTCTTCACTTTTGACAGAGTAATGTTTACTCAAGATTGTGGCTTTCTAAATCACTTTGTAACAGAACTTTTTCTGAGGATGAACCTACTTCACATGCCATTCCTCACTTGGCTGGTCCTTCTGCAGAGAGTTGGCTCACTCGAGTGTCTGGATTGCTCACGCCTGTTCCAGATTGCCCAAACATGCTGTTTTGTTAAACTTCTGAAACCCCCCTTATCTAATCATACCATTTGTAGCCACAAATCAGGTAGATTTCTTCTACGTATCAACTACAGATTTCCATTGCCGTCCAATATCCGTGTCGATGAGGGGGCCAATGAGTTGGTAGTTTTGTTTCAGCAGTCGAGTCTTACTGTTGCAAGTGAAAAAGAGAAATACGTGATTTTAATGACAGGGCATTCGCCTATTATGGGGACACAGTCATGAACGATACACTTTTGTGTGGAAAAGTACCGATACATGGGAACGAAATAAGCAGTGGAGCAGTGAGGGAGCGGCGAGATGGATTATATCATTGGAAGAATTTATATCTCTGTTCTAATTTCCTATGAATATGTTGATAATTTGATTGAGCCTGTTTGACTGCATCCGTCATATCACCGAACAAGAACTGTGTTGAAGAACTGTTTCATCATTTGTAACATTGCTGTATTGTGGTGTGGTATGGCCTAGTAACATGTTGAATGGTGCATTTCACTGAATTAATACTGTGATATCTGTTTTCATTACTGTGATTATTTTTACTAATTTTCTCATTTTTGCGTTTGCTTTTGTTTTGTCGTTGGATCATCCTTCAATTAGAATACACAATCGCCAAAAACGTAAATAAGTAGAACAAACTGTATTGTGATCCTGTCAGTGGAGGAAGCAAGGATTTGTGCTCGTGCTTAGTTTCTCAGTCGCACCGTGCAGCATATAAGAGGCCCTGGTATCGTGGTTTGGTAGTGGGCACAGACGAGTAATTCCCTATACATTTTAGTCACTTAAAGAACTGTGTAGTATGTAAATTCGTCAATTTTCTAGTTTGGGTTTCTAACAGATGCTTGATTGTTAGCTACAGCTGAGATAAGCTTGACGAAAGGAATACTGTTTGTTATATTGATTTGTTCAGATTCGACTCATAAGTATTTGTTTATTTGCTACGTAAACATTATGTTTTCACAAATTCATACATTAAACAGCAAAAATAGAAATAAATATAAAATAGATGAAAAACTAAAATTGAAATTGAAATAACGCAGGGTTTGATTACGCTTCACCGTAAACGGCATCAATCAAATCACATATCACGAATGAATCACAATCTCAAACGTGACGGAAAGGACAGTTTCAGGTCAGGTGACCTAAATCCTCAGATAAAAGGAAAAGCTCTGCGACGCTCCATTTTTTCGGTTCTTTCTTCTTCTATACATCTAAGGATTTGTGTGATTATTGTCGCTGCAGAATATCCGCGGTCTTTTGGACATTTTCGACTTGAAATAGTCTTTTGCTATAGGATCTTTCTGTATTAACTGAAACTATATTATATTATTGGTTGTATTAATCTCGGAATATCTTTTTGAGATCTCGAGTATAAAAGTCGCCACCAAGTATATACCTCTTACGATAATCTTTCACACTGCGATTGTAGGTAAATCAAGCTTTGTTTTTTCTTTTCATATTGAGCTTCACGGGAAGGAGTAGCAAGTAGCTATTAGATTAAACCTCATGGTAGCGTCACGCATGAATCCAGATTGCGAGAATGTCTTGTCTGTGGCGTGTGGGCGGACGCTGGCCTTGACGTTGACTAGCAAGTAGTGTAATGGAAAGCATGGAAAGCATGCGGTGCTTGCAGTGGTTTCTTATGGTCAATGCGAACAGATGCAGTGCAATGTTTGCTGATTCGTCTCTGTATCTTACGAGGCGATGATCTTCATGTGGCTGCTCTGTGTTATGTCGCCGTGGGTTCTGACCAGTTACTTAAACAAACTTCTACCTTCTACATTTTTAGCATTTGATTCTAATTAGTGACGTTTAGTAGCATATGACATTCACCAAATCAGCATTAGTTTGTACTGTTCCTGTTTAGTGCGAGTCCCGACTATAGCTATCTGATTCTACGCCTCAGCTTAAGAATACTGTACTTTCGATTAGGAGATTTTATTAAAAGAGAATTTTGAGAATATATTTTGAATACGTAACTCTTTCTGTCTTTTTGCGTACAATATTAGTAATAGCAGTTGTGCTTCTATCAAAAAGTCTGTACCGTGTCGCGTAAGAAAGTAAACCGACACAATTTATATCTATCCATTATCAAAAACAATCAGTATTGAGCCAAGGAAATCGAAGATATAATTTAAAAGAAAGTAACTTGGTAATAATCATGTCTTCCGAAATTGTCGCTGAATTTGAAAGCCTGCTGGCCAGTATGCTGGAGCTTCGTCCTCCTGGCGTATCTGGATCCAAAATCCGCCGATTATCAGAGATTGCTATGCAAAATGTTCAGGTAAATGAGCCTCATTGTTTTACACTAACCGGTGTAGCCTAATAATCAATAATAACTGACTCCATTCCATTTTCTTAGTCTGAATCAATCTTGGTTCAAAAGCTGTACACTCACTGTAAGAAAGCGCCAGCAGAGTACAAACTAGGTGCTTTATATGTCGTTGATGCCATTGCGCGTGGATACTACGACGAAGCTCGAAAATTAGGCACAGAGCCTTCTTCTTCCTCTCCCGATGGCACTCCTGCCGCCGCCGTATATCACATATCTGATATCATTGAGAGCCTGATAATCGATAGTACATCTGCACCCGCAGACCAGAAAGTGAGTCTCCGTTATTTGATAGCCTCTCGTAGAACATACATACTTACTGAATACAGGATAAAATCGTTAAACTTATCGATATCTGGGAGCGCGCAGCGACCTTTACTCCGCAGCTTCTTGAGACTCTTAGAGGCCACTTCAGTAAATCTAACTCAACAACCCCTCCCCGCCCTCCACCAGCGTATCTGGTGCAAAATGGAAAGGCTGATGCACCTCCTCCACCAGCTGCTCCTGCCCAATCGACTTCTTCAATTCTTGAGGCTCTTGCAAGCATGGCTAAGTCCGAATCTGGCCCTCCTGCTGAATCTGAAGCTGCAAAGCCCAATGGCGCTCAGTCCTTGCAGGACATCATCTCGTCGGCTACAAAGCCTCAGTCGTCGGCGATCCAGGTTCCTCCTCCTTCTTCACAGGCGCAGCTTGATTTAGCTAGCTTATTATCGAGCGTATCTCAAGCTCCTGCTCCCCCGTCGTCCAGCATGCCCGTTTCGGGAGCGCCTACCGGAGCTCCTGATATGGCTTCACTTTTACCTTTGCTATCTGGTCAGCAGCAATTCCAGCAGCCACCGCAATCCATGGGTATGCCGGGCTTCCCAGGTTTTCCAGCTCCTCAACCTCAAGTGCCTGCCGGAGGCATGGAGCAGCAGGTTGCTTTGATGCAGCTTTTGTTGGCACAAGGTATGCCTATCACTCAAGTGGCTTCTATTCTTCAAGCTGCTGGTGGCATGCAAATGCCGCAGCCAGCTGCGCCCAGTTGGCCCAACATGAATCCCGAGAGACGCGACAGAGAGCGAAGTCGGTCACCTAGAGGGCGGCGATCGCCAGAATACCGCTCTCGTAGCCCTCGGGGATATCGATCTCCTTCGCCACCGGGACGCGTTTATCCCCGTGCTCCTGTTGAGAAGAGGCCTAGAGTTGTTAGCAGAGATCCTACTGTCCCTAGTGGTTGTATTCGCGTTGTCAGTCGCACTCTGTTTGTTGGAGGTGTTCCCCAACATATGTCTGAGGAGAAACTAATCTCTATTTTTGAACAATGCCGTCCTGTCCAGAGTGTTATCATGAACAAGGACAAGCGATGCGCATTCTTGAAAGTGTACTACAGGTCAGATGCCGAGATCATCAAGAATACTATGGAGACCTATTCTGAGGAGGATTACACTCTTCGTTGTCGATGGGGTGTAGGCTTCGGTCCTAGAGACTGCTGCGAATATTCAAGTGGTGTGTCTACAATCCCTATCGACCGCCTCACCGAGGCCGACAAGCGATGGGTCACATCTGCTGAATACGGTGGAACTGGTGGACAACGACTTGAAGAAGGTTTACTAATTGAGGAGCCTGATATTGAAATTGGAGCTGGCGTTTCAAGTAAAGCTATTAGCAGAAGAATGCCTACTAACCAGGGAGGCGATATGGGTCCCAAATCGTCAATTCCGGATTCATTTGGTGGAAGATCGAAAAGATCCAGACGGCGGTGATCTGGGAGAATATGTTGTCTGATGTTTTGTATGTTTTTAGTAGTTAATGTTATATTTTGTTTCTTTGGATTGTGTGGTTGCATGGTACGTGCTGTATATTCAATGTACCTTCATCTTCAATAACAAGGGCTGAAATTTTCACATACAAATTGTCAAACAGCGTTTAGACGGGCTATCTCACGTTGGAGACGAGTAATTGTTCTTGCGGCGCCCGCTGGCATACTGTTTACATTTTACTCTACGTGGTTTACTAAGTCACATGATAAAGTTGTTGATATAGTGTTATTCCAATTACTCCTTCATAAATTAGAATAAACCAAAGAAGTGTTCAGTCACATTGTTCTTCAGCAAGATGAGGAGCAGCAATAACGACGAAAGATGTGAAAACGTAGGAGTCTATGCAATGTCTTCAATAGGATAGGAGGAAATATTTGAGAGTAGATTGAATAGGGACAGAGGGTAGATACAGTATAAAATAACGATGTATTTTCTTTTTAAATGTAGCGCATGTCTGTACAAACTAGTCAGTGTCTGAAACACAAGGATATCAAACACAAAAAAGTATACAAACTGTAGTGTAAGTGTGGCGGACGTGAACATGAAGTCTCGTTCATCAGCGCCTTCAACCTTTAGACTTGTCAACAATCATGAACATCAAAGTAGATGTACTCATAGAAAAAGT